>JANAVB010024081.1:0-63239 GCA_029216955.1 Iris pallida
CTAGGTCATTCGAAAAGGTTGGTACCAATAGCCTTAACCTTTTCGTATGATATAGGCCCGTGTCCCTGTTTGTCCAAGGAGAGAGACCTCAAGCGCAAGACTATCAGTTTAGTTCATGTTGCTTGAGTTCATCGCTCCTTGGGAGAGTCAAACGTGGGAGTGTGAGGATGATATCCGATCACGTTATCCCGACTTGTTTGACTCGTGAGGTATAATGTCTTCTTATGCCACATGCCTTCGATTCCTTGCTTGAATGAGTGATTATCTGCCTAGTTATAGCTTGCATGTGATTAATGTAGCTTGTCATTGCTCCTCTAGCCTCTTGATTAAATTCCGAGGACGAAATTCTTTTAAGGTGGTAGAGTTGTAATGCATGTGTTCGTATTTCGTATTCTTGGAATACGTGTACGTATTTATTCTTGTATTGCATGATTTTCTTGCTTAATTTCCTTCTTGGCTTGGTTTATTCCTGATTTGGGTTGGTTGGTTCGGTCTGGGATTGCTCTTGGTTCATCATGAACCAAGGGGTGAACCTCCTACCTACCACCACCAACCCCTTTATTAATGCACTCTCTCATTTCTCTCTCTTCATTCATCATCATCTTCCTTCACCATTAAATTTCTCACCAACCTGTGAGTGAGAGGAGAGAGAGAGAGAGCTAGGCAAGTGCATCTTGCTTCATGGAGGAACCCAAATATTATCGTTTCATTCTCTTCCTTGTAGCATTTAACACTCTTTAGTACTTGACATTTTCCGTTTCCATGGCTAGATTCTTGTAGATCTAAGTTTATTTTAATTTCGGATTTTCTGGGTTTTGATCTATTTAACATTGTTACTTTCAAGTTTTGTTGGTTCCATGTTGTAGAGTAGCTCGTTCTACCCCATTTTGACCTAAGGAAGTCCGGATTTGGACTCCGGATGAGGGTTTTATGCATCTTGGCAGCCATGGTTTCTTGTGTGCTTCTTCTCGAAATTTGGAGAAGAAGCACAGTCCTGAGCCGCATGGCAGCACTTGACCGCATGACAAGTTCATGCGGCAAGTATTCATTTTGAGCCGCATGGATTTGGTTTCCCGCCAGCCGCATATCTGGATCGCTGAGCCGCATAAGACCCTGCCCTGTCCAGCCGCATAGGAACATTCTTCCTTGGCCGCATGAGACTTAATTTGCCTCAGCCGCATATGACTAATTCTCTAAGCCGCATGGAGATCACTCCCCGCGAGCCGCATAGGCCTGTTACCCCGAGCCGCATGTGACTCATCTAAATTGGGCCGCATGGGATTTCGTCCAACCTGGCCGCATGAACCCATATCAGTTGAGCCGCATGGGAAGTTATTCCCAGCCGCATAAGAATTGTTATCCCTGGCCGCATAAGACCCTGTTGTCTCAGCCGCATAGAATTCTGCCTGGACCCAGCCGCATGGACTTCCCTGTCGTGCCCTGTTACATTATTATTGCTACTATTGTTACTATTGTTCTTTTATATTATCATGTATCTTGTAACTTCAGTACAATATGAGTACGCTTTACCTCTATTAGATATTTTACGCTCATTTTATATCCTTACGCCTTTTGTCCTGAACTTGAAAATCATGAATTCATTTGTATGTTTGGAATTGATAATTGAACACGACGTGATAGTGACCCGTAGTGGTGCACTCCTGACATAATAGCCTGACATGACCTGATAGTGGCCCGTCGTGGCGCACTCTTGACTAGTACACTTGATATGATAACCTGACCTGATATATCTTGAATAGCTGTTGCGACGGCTACCTGACATGACCTGTATAATTGATCCTGACACCGTGGGCGATTGTGCTTGTACAAATAATTTAGTCCTGTCTTGCATCATGTCTAGGAGGGGACTCCTGAGTACCACGGTCAGGAGTACCTACTGAAATGGACTAAGGTTAATGACTAGTATAATTCACTAGACATGAAGAGATGTTCCCCAGTTACAGGCGATCCCGTTATCCCGGCCGCAAATATTTGGACTTGTAGCCTGCCGACGAGTAGGGCACATTTCCAGCCCACTGTCATGTGGGGCACTCTTGATTGTCACTTTAATGATTGAACTCTATTGTCACTCTAATGTATTGAACTCTCTAAATTGTCACTATAATGATTGCCTGGATAACCTGGATAGCTGCAGGGCCTGTGACTACTTGGAGCATCTCATTGCATCTTGCTAGTAACTAGGATTGTGATAACCCTAGTTAGTTAATGTAGAAAGCCGTAGGCAATGATTGGCCGTGATTGCTTGGATAGAGTCTAGTCCAGTATAGTATTGTCTAGAATTGATTAATTGCAAGATTGTACCAGAATGATTGAATGATTGTCACTCCAGATTGTCATTGTCACTCCGGATTGTCACTATAATGATTGTCACTCCAGATTGTCACTATAATGATTGTCGCTCCAGATTGTCACTATAATGATTGTCACTCCAGAATGTTACTTGACCTGATTTCTTATATTTATCTTGCCGATAAATGGTGAGAGAAACCAAGTTCCGTTCAGACGAAAGGTTACAACCCCGGTCCTTATTTGGTTTACGGGTTGTAACCTGACTATCTGAATAGTCCCATGGTTATCTCATCGTATATCATCCTGTCATGCTTTCTTTCCATATGTCCTGTCTTTTAGTGATTCTATACAAGATTGTCTTTATAATTACCCATCATGCTTTTTCTTAAACCTGCCTTTTATTATGTAATTATACTCTTGTGCTAATTACTGGTTTTAGTTCTTAAGTGAAGCCTCCTTTGTGGGACTTGCTCTTTCTGGGGTCTGACCCAGCTGGTTTTGTATGGCCAGATACCGGAGCAGCACCAAAGGATCTTCCTGTATTTCAGCCCGATGGTGGTCACCAGGCGTAACCAGGGCAACGAGTAGGTTTATTTTTGCTCTCCCACTCTATTGTAAAATTATTCTTTTGAGACGTTTAGCCGCCGAGCAAGTGTTAGCTCGTTTGCAACTTTATTTACTGTCTGCCTACGGGCTGTAAGCATGATTGGCAACTCGAGGTTGATCATGTATGACTTAAACTCTTGCTAGTTCTTACATTTTGTACGACTAGCTTCATGATCATCTGGATATGTAATGTTTGGGACGCCTTACAATTGTATATTTGGTGATCTGATATCTTGTGATTATTATTAGTTGGTTGAGATTGAGACAATAGGCTATTTTATGACCTTAAGAGACTGATGGATTATGAAACCCTCACATATCTAGACAGCCGTGACCGTATAGCGGTATGGATTCCATTCCGTTATACGTAGCTGGCTATGTCTGCCCCCCGCTCTCCAGTATTCTTCTGGGGCGTGACATTAGGACACATGTATCTTACTGTAGTGTGTCTGCTATACTTGTTTTTCTTTTGTTGGGGTTACTCAGGTAGTAGCAGGCGGATAACTGGACTTGGGAATCTCTTTGCATCTTGTTCGTAACTAGGCTTGTGATAATCCTAGTTAGTTAAAGTATCAAGTCGTACTCATTGCTTGGCCGTGATTGATGGATGGAGTCAGTCCAGTTCAGTCTAGTCTTGTCTAGGCAGTGTCCGTATGTTTATTTCAGTATACTATGGTTTATGCTTTAATCTTATCAATAAATGATCGGAGGCTAAGTTCTGTTCTGGAGAAGGGTTACAATCCTGGTCCTTGTTTGGTTTAAGGGTTGTAACTTGACTTCCGAAATAGTTCCTAAGTCATCCTATCATTGCCATTCTATTTTTGTTCTAACATGCTCACATGTTCAGTTATCTCATATGCTCATATGTTCAGTTCTCTCATGTTATACATGATCCCTATGTTGGGTCACCATGTTCGTATGACCCGGCTATCTCATATGCTTACATGACCAGTTGATTTTACATGTTCTCAAGCTTCTGTTTACTTAACATGTCTACACTTACATTATGTCACATATTAATTACTTTATGCTCCAAGATGCTTACTTATTGTCTTCCTATGTTCGGGATAAGTGCATTGGTAGTGCACGAGTCTCGATCTGTTCTTACTCATTTGTATCTCTAATTGTTGATGTTAGTGATTGCTGGTTTTTAGTTCTTAGTTTGGCTTCCTTTGTGGTACTTGCTATTGGGGGTCTAACCCAACTGGTTTTGTTTGGCCAGATCTGATAGAGGAGCCAAGAGGATCTTCCGTACCATCTACTCGACGGTGACCATCCAGAGCACCAGAGTACCTGAGTAGATTTCTTGTTTCATTCATCCACCTGATATGTGCATTATTCTTTTTTGGCATTTAGCCTCCGAGCACGTGTTTAGCTCGTGTTTTGGTTCTTGATATTTAGCCTACGGGCCTAAACATGATGTGCGTATTCTAGACTACAGCTAGAGCTTATCATGTATGACTATTACTCTTGCTAGTTCTCTATTTTGGTATGACTAGCTTCATGATCATCCATGTATAAATGGTTTGGGACTCTTTACTATTGTATGTCTGATGATCATACTTCTTGCTCCTTGTATAATTGCCTGTGATTGAGATACCTAGGATTGCTTGACCTAGGATCGACTGTTGGCTTGTAGAAGTCTCCCATGTCTTGACAGCTTATACGTTATTTCAGAGTACTGGTATACTTTGGAATTGCGTAGCTGGCCTTGTCCGTCCCCTCTTGCCAGTATTCTGGTTCTGGGGCGTGACATCTTGAAAACTGGGGGTGACAATGTAGTAGATGCTTAGTTAGAAGAAGAAGAAGAAGAAGACGATGACGACGAGGGAGTTGTAGGCTTGTTGTGTGAAGATTGTTTGTTATTTTGCTTATGCTATGGTCCCTTCCCCCTTTTGCCTCGTTTGGTTCACTGAAGGGAAATGAATTTCCTTGTATTTTTCATGAGAATGGGAAAGCAGAATTCATGTCACATTTTCTTTACCTAGTTTGATGAGACAAGGAAACCATCTAGGAGAGATTATTTTATTCCTTTTTAGTGTTTGGTTGGTGCAGTGATTAAGAGACCCAGAATACAAGGAGTTAATGATAAAATAAACAATAACACATTATTATTTTTGTCATATGTTTTTGTAATAAATTTTAGAAATGGAGAAAAAATCAATCACATGGGTCCTGAGAGGAACCATATTTCCTTCTATTTTCCTCCTTGTTGTTAGCCCAATGATTACATCATATTTTTTAATATGGCTAATCAATTAAGTTTAACTATTGATGTCTTTATATTCATGTAATGACTATCATGCTGCTACTTAAACTTAAGCATTGTCCTAAATGTTCTATATCAGTATTTCTATGCTTGTATCATATTGGTTTGTTTGTCTAACATGTATTTGTAGACATGTTGTAAGCATGATCAAACAAGATCAAACCAAGACATATGCAATAGAGAATCATTGATGGGCCAAAGACGGCGTTATACAAGAAGATTTCTCTGAACCACCTAACGACCTATCCGGGGCCTCGCATCGGGGGTTCGAGGGGGCAGCACCTCCTGTGGGGGTTCGGTGGCGAAGCCCCCGAAAGGTATTCAGATTTTCAGATCTGTTTATCTTTGGACGACCGCCGTCAAGTGAAAAAGGTGTCTTCAAGTCTGCTCAAATATTTGAAGAAAGGCGTCATCAAAGGGCTCTTGGTTTTCCTATTTTATCAATGTAATTTTTCATATTTATTGAGTCTAGGAATACGATGTACACTGCATCGTACTGGCAAATAAGCTATCCAAAAAACGTTTTCAAAATACCCTTTCATTTTGAAAACAAGCCCACTTACAAAAGTTCAAACTACTTCCTAACTTTTTGACTTTTCAAAAAGTCCAAAAACCAATTTGCAAAAACCCTGATAGAACTCCAGGCGAATTCGGCCAGAGTTCGGTTAGTGAACGTTGCTTTTTGAACTTGGTCTTCCCGCAGTTACGGTCCCAACGAGATTTTCTCATAGAGTTCTGTCCGAATTCTGTCAGAATTATGCCTTTGAAAAACTATAAATAGAGAAGGATTTCGATCATTTCAATACACCAATTCACTTTCATATCTCTTCTCTCTAAGCCTACTACTTCTTCCAAAGTGTTCCAAAGCTTTCATTTTCAAATTCCAAGCTAGTTACAATCCTCTAGTCGATTTGCCAGTGCGGTACGGTCTAGAAGCTTCAGAGCGATTGTAATCAGAGGCTTGATTGAAGAAAGATACTTCACAATTGAAGTTGGTCGAGTACTTTGGATCAAAGCTCGCATTGTAGAAGTTGCAAGAACTTCGGATGAAAACTTGTGGTGATTTTCCATAGTGGATTCAACTGGAAGCTAGAGTTCTTCCGACTGGACTAGTCCTCACAAGAGAAAAACCAGTATACATCCTTGTGTTTGCGTTTGCTCTCTGCTCTCTATTTTTCATTTATTTACTTGTAATATATTATCTGTAATATGGTTGCTAATATTTTTAATTAGCTAAATTCCGCTGCCGACTCTATTCACCCTCCCCCCCTCTCTCTAGAGTATTGTGCTTTACAACTCGTTCCTACAATCGGTCCTACACTTGTCAGAAAAATGATTCCCAAGTTTGTGGCTACCAAACAAAGGAAATGATCTGATGGCTGATCATTAAGGGCTCAATTATTATAGAAATAAATACACTGATGCCTATGTGTCATAAACATGGTATTTCTATTTTAAAAATAATTGTACTAACTATTCATCTGTTTTTAATTTAATAAAATGGGGATGGTTAGTGTTACAAGTTCTTATAGAAAATATAAAATAGAGGTGGCCTGTATAATTAATTTCAAAATATGAGTAATTTCTATAATAAGTTTAAAATATAGAAATAGTTAATGTAAATTGCCCATTACTATTATACTTACTGCCTTGAAAAGCTTGAGGTTTCTAGCTCCTTGTTCCTCTGGAATTAATAAGCAGGGGATGCTAGCGGTTCTCAGTAGCTACTTTTGCTTCTGCTTTTCGAAAAGCACGGGCAATGGGAAACCAGGCCCAGTTATGGGCTTATATGGTACGAAAGCTTTGGTTGGTAACCCAAACAAAGAGGATGGGCTTTAATAGCCAGGGGATTTTCAAGACACTTTTATACAGTAACGGATACCCTAATGTTTTAAAAACCAATTCCACCAATTGGACTGATGATTTAGTTAGCTTGAACCATTGTCAAAAATCCAAATGGGTCGCGAACTAAAAATAATAATCTATTTATTCTTTTCTTTTTTTCTTTTTTGTCAAAAGCATATCTAAAACCCATACAATAAAGTTTTACACAAGAGCGACTATGTAATCAAGTCAAGTCCTCAAATTGAAGGTACAAGTCATGGGGTTCGTAGTTGTAGAGTTTGAGAAAACGTAACAAATCAAAAGATTGGAAGAAGTTGGAAAAAAAAAAAAAAAAAGGTGCACCCATGAGTAAAATATAAGAGTTATTTATTGAAGTGGAAGATATTTATTAAACTGATGTTCGGATAAGGCCATCAAGCACTAATTTCATAATCCATACTAGTGGCCTCATGTTGCGTGTACAATTTTTAGTGATATATATATATATATAATATATATATATATATATATATATATATATATATATATATATATTTGCCATTTTGAAACACTAAGGGTCACCCCGCTTCTGTCAATCGAGGACTGCAGGACTTACCTGCAGTCCAAAGTGAAGACAGGACTGCAGTGCTTACATGCAGTCTTCGATTGACAGAATTTTTTTTTTTTTTTTTTTACCTACAGTGACTGCAGGACTTGCCTGCAGTCCAAAATAAAGACAGGACTGCAGACAAGCCCTACAGTCCTCGATTGACTGTAGTGCTGGGTGCTTATTAACAGTGCAGGCAAGCATCTTGTTTCCTCGATTGACTGCAGCCCAACAAAAAAGTAGATGATTTCATCCATTGGAGCTCCAATATGCTCAGAAACAAAAGTTGCACGCTTTTGAGGAGGAGAGGAGGAAACAAGATGCAATGTTTACTCTGGTAGAGATAGAGAGAGGAAGCCTATATGCAATGTTTAAAAAATCTGAGCTCCAATTCTCCTTCTCCTCCTCCTTGCTTGGCTTCTTCTTCAAAGCCTATATGCATCAGGAAATTAATACTTCTACTTCTCAAGACTTTGGGTGCTTATTAACAACGCGAGCAAGGGCTGTCGCCGAGGGAGGGGGTGGGGCTGTCGCCGAGGGGAGGGAGGCGGAGGGGACTGCGACGGGAGGAGGGAGGCGGAGGGGGTTGCGGCGGGGAGAGGGATCATGGTTGCCCTTTTTTGTTTTTATTTTTTCTTCTATTTTGTTCCTCTTGGTGGCCCTTAGTAAATCACTTTACATTAGGTTGCTCTTAGTAAAAATTGGAGGGGGTCATGGTTGCCCTTAGTAGGATGATTGCCCTTAGTAAAAAGGGGTTGCCTTTAACATTTGCCTTGATTTATGATAGTTTTAGATTAGTATGAAGGTTTGACTTAGTGGTTAACTAAATATATTTTTTATCCATAAATAATAATATTTTTAGATAAAACTTGTTACACCAAAAATTAATAATATCCTTTGTATTAGGGTTATATATTAATATTAATATAAATGGTGGTATATTTTAGTATAGATATTATAATAGTGTTACAAGAAAGTGTTTGTATATGGTATAAAAGTTTTGGTTGGTAGCCCAAACAATAAACATGATAAAGAGGATGGGCTTTAATAGCTGAGAATTTTTAAGATATTTTTATGCAGTAACGGATAGCCTAAATTTTTTTTAAAATCTCGTTCGATTAGTTGGATTGTGAACCACTCATGAAGCAGTTTAGTTTTAACATTCGAAGCATTTGAACGGTTCAACCACTGTGAACCGTTCCAACCATTGTGGACCGTCCAAATGGTCGTGATTTGTGTGAACCATTCAATTCACTTAAAAATATATTTCTTTTTAATTTTTAATTTTTAATTTTTTAATTTTTTTTAATTTTTTCTTTTTCTTTTTTTGCTAATAAGCATATGTGAAATCCCTACAATAAATTTTTCACAATGTAGTATCCATAATCAAGTCATCAACTGTTAGGCCTCGTTTGGTTCGCGGAATGGAAGGGAAAGGAAATCAATTCCTTGTCATTTCATTTCCTTTGGGAAACTTTAATTCCTATTGTTTTTCCTTTCCGATGTTTGGCAATGCCAAAAAATTTGGAAAGGAAAGTGAAATACTTCAATGTGGGAAAGTGATTCCTTCCTTGGATGGATGGAATCACTTTCCCCCCTAACTTTCCTTCCATTGGAAATCACTTTCCTTTCCTCCTCAATTCCTTGGGCGTCCAAACATAGGAAAGTAATCACTTTCTTTCCCAACCGGAAGATTCCGCGAACCAAACGAGGCTAGTTACAATTCATGAGATTTCGTGGTGGTAGAGTTTGTTGGGAGTAGGATCTATCTCCTATTATTCTCTTATTTTTTATGGATTCTGAAAAAATATAACAAAAATAAAGAGGAGAGAGAGAGAGAGAGAGAGAGAAAAGAAGGAAATGGTGCACCCAAGTGGAAACTCTACCGAGTACAACCGACTCGAGGGGGTAGGGGTGGAGACCATGGCTCAAACCGAGCGCTGACTCCCCCAACAATGATAGGGAAGTCTAAATGTTTTTTCAGTACATAATAGGGAAGTCTAAATATTTTTCCATCTTTTGTTTTCAAAACTAATGCTTCATTTTTAATGGGGAAAAAAATTAGAGTTACACGAATCCGATGTCGGAAGTTCACCTTTGGAAGCATCCGTTCCGATAACCTCCACGAGTAGTAGCAATCCCCAACACATAAACCTGAGCCCTTCACCTAGACATGTCAATTGGGCCGGCCAGCCCAGTCTAACACGAGTCCGGCCCAAAAAATTGGTCCATGTGTCGGTCCGGTCCCGTATATTGGGTCGTGTCGGGCCACGTATATTGGCCCATATATAGGCCCGGTCCGACCCGAAGTCCAAGTCCGACCTGGTTCGATCCGGTCTGAGGCCCGGCCCGAAGCTCGACCCGGTTGCAACAAACCCTGCACAATCTCTTTGATTTGTCCCAAATTATACCAGCTAACAGCAGTGTTGTCACTTTCACAAGGAAAAGGAAAGAAAAATATGTACACAACAAACACTCTGTCCTCCAAATATAATTTGTACCACTGCCTAAAGCAACAAGTGCAAGTGGTGGTGGCCTTTGTTATTATTATGATTATATAGTGTAGTAGTGAATTGAATTGAAATGAAATAAATTGAATGTTTGAACTTAATTGAATTGAAATTTATTTCAATATATATTAGTTGCAAGTTGCTGCAACAACAACATACATGCATGCATCAGCTATAAGCTTCACCGGGCATGTCTCACTTCACTTGATCACTTATATATGGCCAACTATGTAGAGCCATTTATACAAAAACAAGTGCGACCCGGCCCAGTCAATTATATTGGGTCGTGTTCGGCCCGACCTGGCACGACCCGAAGCTCACCGTGCCGTGGATCATGTGTCGGATTAGACTTAAAATTTTCATCCATAGCCCGGCCCGGTCCGCTACAGTTGATGGGTTCAAGAGGCCGGGCCGGGATTTATACAAAAATCAGTGCGACCCAGCTCAGTCCGTTATATTAGTCCGTTATATTGGGTTGTGTCCGGCCCGGCACGACCCGAAGTCCACCGTGTCGTGGGTCATGTGCCGGATTAGACTTAAAATTTTCATCCATAGTCCGGCCCCGTCCAGTCCGCTACAGTTGATGGACTCAAGAGGTTCGGCCCGAATCCAGTCCGGCCCACTCAAATTCGTGTCGGGGCAGTCCGACCGGCCAACTTAGACACCTCTACCTTGATCTCAACCGAGGAGCTTATACATCAGCTTCTAGAAGCCCACGTCAGCACTCAAACTTATAAAGTGGAAAACTAGTCCCACGTAAGCATGTATATAGGTAGCCATTGCAAGTTGCAATTGCAAAGCGATCAACTATTGTCAAACAAAGTTGCCCCCAAATTAATACCAATATTAATTTGTTTCGAATCCCAAACACTTTAGTTGTTTGAATCGAGGAGTTAATGAAAAGTTGAGTGAGGAAAAAAATAATCATATTTGATTTGAGGCCTCGTTTGGTTCGTGGAATCTTTCGATTGGAACAGAAAAGTGATTATTTTTTTATGTTTGGGTGTCCAAAGAATTGAGGAGGAAAGAAAAGTGATTTCCAATGGAAGGCAAATTAGGGAGAAAAATGATTTCATCCATCCAAGGAAGGAATCACTTTCCCACATTGAAGTATTCATTTTCCTTTCCAAATTCCTTGGCATTGCCAAACATCGGAAAGGAAAATCAATAGGAATTAAAGTTTCCCAAAGGAAAGGAAATGACAAGGAATTGATTTCCTTTTCCTTCCATTCCGTGAACCAAACGAGGCCTGAGGGTAAAATTTAGAAGGAAGAGTAATAGAGGTCAAAGTGACGGTTGTTACTTTTTGGTTCATTGTTTTTAACTCTTCAATTCGGATGTTAACAAGAAAAATTGAGGGGTTATTGTTCAAAAAATTATAAATATTTGGGATATTTAGTAACAGAGTCTCAAATAAGAGTAGATATTAGGGTTTGAGTCTTCAAATTATCCAATGTTAGTATTTTGGTCTCCAAATCACTATTCACATAGGCTATGAACAGTGATTTGGAGACCCAAACACTAACGTTGGACAATTTGGAGGCCTAAACTCTACTATCAACTATTATATGAGACCCTATTACTAAATAATCCTAAATATTTCATGTTTGCCATATAAAAGATCGTGACATTATTCTCTTTTTTTTTTTCGCTTTCAACTACTACTGCTCCGTCTTCATGGCTTTCAACATGCTATCGTCCAGGTGCATTTTCTCTTCTCAGTTTTACTTATTACTCATCGTTGAAAATTACAAGAAAAAAAATCGACATCTATGTTTTTGTTAAATCTGTTAAATTGATGACAACATATATTTTACGCATAAAAAAATCGTCCATGTAGGTCAAAAAATTAGAGAGAGATAGGGGTGCAACTTGGGCGGGCTAAACCCGAACCCGATCGGGTAAACCCGTTAATGGGTTGGGTTAGGGTTGAAGATATTCGGGTTCGGGCTTGGACTCGGGTTAAAATATTTGAACCCGATCAAAAATCGGGTTGGGCTTGGGTTCATGTGTTGGGTAACCCGAAGAACCCGAAACCACATACATAATTATATTATATTGTTTCATACTACTTAAATAAAAAGTTTAAACTATAAATTTTTTTTTCATCCGAACTCTTCAATTCCTTGTCCTAAATCTCATTTCAGTTTTATTTTGTAATGATTGAGGTTTGATTGTTATTTGATTATACATTTAATATTACTCTTGTTTAAAATTATTTCAAATATCATATTAGAGTCCGATAAACCCAATGGACCCGACCCAACCCGAGCCCAACCCGATCCTCCGGGCTTGGTCTTGGACTTTATATGTTGAACCCGAAGTCGGGTCGGGCTTGGGCTTGGGCTAGGCTTATGATCTATCGGATTGGGCTCGGTTGACCTCAAACCCGACCCAACCCGCCCGAGTTGCACCCCTAGAGAGAGAAAAGAAAGTTGTTAACCACATATATTTTGTGCATCTGTTGAGTTGACGACAACATATATTTTGTACAATTTTATGCCACATATAATAAGAATATTTTTGTAACTATTATATTTTATTAATCCTATTTCTACTCTAATCTCCAATCTAAGTAAGAGTTATTAACACACCCCACTTAACTTTTTCTTGAATCCAAGCAAAATTATATGTATTTACTCATCTCCCCCTCATTTATATCTACTTAAATTTCTTCCCCTCAATCCAAGCAGTCCCCTAGTCGTAGTAGAAGGAGCGGAAGAAAATTCTCGAAATTTAGTTGTAGGTTTCATATTCTCCATGAAAGTGTTTAATTAACTCAAATTTTGAATATTATGCGAGATCCTAAACTAAACAAAAATAAGTATATATGGCTTGGGTTATTTAGTTTTGTATATATTGTGAGGATTGTGTGACTTATATTATTTAGTTTTGTCATGGTCAATCGAGAATGAGACTTGTGATATTGTTGCTTGTTTCTATCATGATCTCAGCAGCCACACAATCCTTTCAGACACTTGAGTTACAAGCATTCAAAAATGCGACCAGTATGAAAGACATCTGACAATACACGTTGTCCATAAAGTCGTCCCCATTAAAACTGCCACCAGGAGGTTATGTGGCTAGTGAGATCAAGATGGAAACAAATAACAGTATCACAACTTTTATTCTCAATTGGTCATGACAAAACTAAATATAACTAAAGTCGCATAACCCACATCATGCAAAACTAAATAATCCAAGTCACACATCTCTCACATTCGTTTAGTTTTAGAGTCTAGTATAATATTCAAATTTTGTATTTAGATTTATATGGTCATTCATGTCTATCATAGGACGAGTACCAAACCTTATATATTTTGGACAATATGAATATCCAAATTTAAAATTTTAATATTATACGATATCCTAAAATAATCCGATGCAATAACTCGAACGAGAGTGGAAAAGGAATCCTCTTGTCTTAAAGTTATTTAGAGCCATATTTATGATTTCAAATGAAAATTAGATAAATTCAAGTCATGATTAAGAAAGGTATATATCCAAACAAAACAACCGTAACGAAGAGGAAGTTTGCGTTGCGTAGCCGATGGCCACCAAACTTAGTAAATGATTATACACGTGAGAGAACCATAGGATGCTTTTCTAGTGATTGTGAAACATAACGTATCTTCTTTAAACATTCTAGAAACTAAAATTTGAGCAATTATATGATGCAAGTTGAAGGTACTTGCCCTTCAAAATTAAATAAACTTTCACTATTATTGGAATATGTACTGATCACAGATTAAATAATTATGGAGAGGAGTAAACATTTCGTTTGCTTCGTTTCATTAAATTTTTTTTTTTTTGCTATTTCAAGCATATGGGCCCTCTTCTATTTAAAAAAAAATATAGTTATTTTTTTATATATCACTATCACGTCTATAAATACTGACTTTTATATACGGTTTAGCGTTGCTTTCTCGTAACCACTTTTGTTGCTTGTCAAAGTTTTCGACCATGATATCTTTATGCGCGGGTTAAAGTTCAAACTCAATATGTACTTGGCATTTAACTATTGTTAATTACTTCGGTCCTAAAATTGTAAAAGTATCATCTGTCGAGAAAATGGTGAGACAAACTAGAATTTATTCACTTTGCTCATATGATTTAACAGAAAATCCCGACCAATCACATTATTTATATATATATCCTTCAACTTTCTAAATCCGATCAAACTTTATATACAATTGTCTTTTATATCGAAAAATAGTAAATCTTTACAATGTCGGACTAAATTACTATTCAATCTCTTTATATCCCGCCAAATTCATCTAACCTGAAAATATTTGTTTCCAACTTTTATTTAATATGAAATGTGAACTAATTCTTTAACAGCCAGATTTAATAGGAATTCCTTATATATATATATATATATATATATATATATATATTTATTTTATTTTTTATTTTTATTTTTTTTTTTTTGAAGCAATGAATAATTGTCGCGAATTTTTCTCCACTGGGACTCGAAACAGACGCATCTTCGAGGGCGTATCTACTGCAGTTCAAGGGATCATAAATAATATAGAAATGGATGTCCGCTCAATGAGCGACTAAAGGGAGAACCTGTACATTGAGAAAGAGAAAGTAGTCTGGCTTGTAATCACTTTTTTGTTACCATTAATATCAAGTACCTTTGCTTTAAAAAAAAAAAAGTTGTTAATTATGACGAACGCTTCCACCGGAAATCGATCTCTTTACCACTCGGACAACATGTCTCACCACTATCACTAGAATAGAGGGTCACTATCACTAGAATAGAGGGTCATTGGCTTAATATATATATATTATATATAATATATATATATATATAATATATATATATATATATATAAAAGTCATATTGGCGACGACATTAGCGACTCCGGCTAAATACGTCGCTATTTTTGTGTATTTAGCGACGTATCAAAGTGACGTCACTGAACGTCGTATTCAGCGACGTTTAGCGACTGATAGCGACTACCATTATGGTTTGGAAAGAACAAGTCGCGGTTTAGTCGCAGAATGTCGTTGATTGATTTTATTCAGCGACGTTTTGTGACTCTTACTCCAGTACATCGCAAGTTTATTAGTTAACAGCGACGTTTAGTGACGTCTTTATAAAACGGAAGGACGAAAAGCTCATCGATGATCGGGCCACGCAGAGCTATATAAATATTACTTTACGTGTCAGTAACTTTATTAACTTAAGAAATATGCAAATATATACCATAGATGTGGAACAACTAGGTTGGTACGTAGTAAATATTATGCTTATCGAGATGGGTACTTTTCTAGGATGAGTATCTTAGGCTAGAGCGTGAGCTTACTAGTGCATCTGCGGAGGGAGGGGCTGGTAATTCCTCGCAGATCCCTCCGGCTGGACGATGGACGAGCTCTGGATGACCGCCATTGGTGGTCTTCAGAGGGGTACGTACTACGGTACGGGATCCTACGACGCCTTTGTGGTGACGCAGTCATCCAGAGCCTCATCTGCCAGTGTGCATTTCCCACAGCCCTCAGAGGAGTCGGTCCGAGTGGGGGAACTCTGTCGCCAGCTTACTGAGCTGCGTGACGAGCTGTTGCGGAGGATGGAGGAGAAGCCCCAATCTCAGCCGCAGACGGATGATGTGGCACTCACCGCACGATTTGATATGCTCGAGCGCACCATTAGGGAGACGGACGAAAGGACGGATCGTGCCATTCAGGCGGTACAGGAGAGGACGGATCTTGTCGTTCATGCATTGTACGGGACGCATGCGGCCATTGGCGAGCAGGTTTCGAGGCTGGCGGCTGTTATGGATTCCACCAACTAGACTAGCCATGGAGCGGATACTTCCTTCGTGCTTCGACATCCACACCGACTGCAGCGGCTCCACTGCCTCCTCTTCCTCCTACTGATGAGTCATCACCGTGATGCTACCCCGGAGCAGTATAGGTTCCTGGTGTCCCAGGTGCAGGCACTGCCTACTCCTCCTCATCATCCTGACCAGGCGTAGTCCTTTATTGGAGTTGTTTTCATTTGTTGTGTTGGTGACCCATTGTTGGGTCTTTATGTATTTGTTGGTGATCCATTTTAGGTCTTTATGTATTTATTTTGTCCCGAGTATGACTATTTATGTTATGTTATGTTGAATATTATCGGACACACTTTTTATAGTCGTTTGGTAGTGGATTTGTGTCCACCCGGCTATTTCTTGTCTTTCTGATCGTTCGATTTTATTTTTGATTATTGGTAGTGCATTATTATTATTGTGTCTCATATTGGTTTACCGGTGTTGAGTGTTCCACGAAGGGGTCGGCGAAACCAGAAAATTCTACGGAGGGTTGCTCCGATCTATTATTTGCAAATTAAAACTCTAAATACAAGTACAATATTTTTAATGTAACTGTTATTTATGTGAAATGCATACTGCATTCTGTTTTTTTTTTACATTTTTTTGAAATTAGCGACGGTCAGCGACGCATACATACGTCGCTAGAACGTCGCAAAACTGAGAATCAAAACATCGCTAATCGTCGTAGATACGTTGACGTGGCAAACTGTATAGGGTCAGCAAATCTAATATCCGAACGTCAGTAATCAAGTATCGTAATGTCGCAAAACGTCGCAAAAATGATGACAAGGCAACCAAAAAATTGCCAGATATAGAGTCGGAAAACGTCGCTAATCTCTGACTGTAACGTCGCTAAAACCTGAATGGGCAGTGACAATCAGCAACGAAATGTTACGTCGCTAATTAGCAACATTTTTGTCGATAAATGTCGCTAAAACTAGCGACGTCGAGCATCGCCGAATGACGTCGCTATAGCGACGAATAGCGACGTTTTACAAGTTAGCGATCATGAATAACGCGGCATGCCCGAAACGTCGCTAAATACGTCGTTGTCAGAAGTTAGTGACGTGTTTTTTGATGTTTAGCGACGTTATTAGGCGTCGCTAATATGAGATATTTTGGTAGTGTTACATATAGCCATTGACCTCTAGCTCAAGTGGTTAGAGTGAGACATATCCTCCTAAGAGGTTGCAGGTTCGAGTAACGGGAGAAGCACATTTAATTTTATGTGGAGGAAAAAATGTGAGTGCGGACCGGATGCGGTGAGATACAAGTGCTGGTGCGGACCTTCGAGTCGAGCTTGATGAGAGGTGAGATACAAGTATGGATGCGGGCCTTCGGACCAGGAGTCTGTAACACAATTACCTATTCCAATATATATATATATATATATATATAGAGAGAGAGAGAGAGAGAGAGACAATAACTTCTAGTTTAAATGGCTAGTGTGGAGGCATAGGACCCAAATGGACGATAGTTCGATTTCCAGTCGGAGCAATCATGAAATAATTACATTCTTATATATATATATATATATATATATATATATATATATATATATAAGATTAATTTTAATTTGATATGTTTAACTATTTTAGTTTTTCAATTTGGTATTCTAAACTTTGATATTCATGCATCATCTTGATACCGTAGAAAAAAAAGATTGACGAAACTACCCCCCTATCTCTCTCCCTTCGTCTCTTTCTGACGGCATCGATCAGCAGCGGCGACAACGACAGCATGCGGCGGCGTTAGCAGCAGCGGCAACGCGCATTGGAGAGAGAGGGGGCGGGGTGCGGCTGCGGGAGTGGTGCAAGGGGGGGGTGGGCGGCGGGTGTGGGGCCGACTGCGGTCATGGTGCAGCCGCGTGGGGGTTAGGGAGGTGTTGGATGAGGAAGGGGAGTAATTTCCTAAGTTTTTTTAGGATATTAAGTTGGTGCATATCAAAAAATTAGGATACCAAGTTAAAAAATTAAAATAGTTAAAAAATATAGATTGAAATAATTTTTTTTTTTTTTTCATATACATGTCATCATTCTCCCAGTGATATTTTCCTGTGTAGTAGGACTATACTCTCGCGTACAAACATCATGTTCATGTCTTCAATAAACTTGTAAACCATTGTACACTCTACCAGATTGAAAATACTCGAGACAACGTCCACGTACGTATGTCTACGCAACAAACTCGAACGAACAACTACGTGCCGTCATCCAGCTGCAGTAACAGAACGAATAAGCCGATCGAGGAACAACTTGTAATAATTTCCACCTACGTACGTACCATGACTAGAAACGAATTCAGTTGATCCAACCCATCGATCGAGCTGAGCAAAAATTAAGAAGAAGAAGAAGAAGATGAAGATGAAGATGAAGAAGAAGGTGTTGTGTGTTGCATTCAAATTGTCTTCGCTTTGTGATCCTTCCGAGAGCTTTCCTGGCATGGAAGCATTCGGGATCAGCCTGGTGAAGGTGGCAACCCTCCTCAGAATGCAAACAGAATTATTACATCATAGCTACGTACGCTTGTGGCTCTCTTCTTCCTTGGATAACAATGAGCAAAATTTAAGAGTAATGCTATTCGTGCATCGAAATTGCTCCTCCAATATATTCTTTCTTATGTGGCAGCTGACGTGGCATGTTAAATAATATTATATGTCATCTGACATGACCGATAACATAGCAAATTTTAACCCAAAAAATAATTAACCAATGTTGTCATATTAATTTAATGTTAATATTAATTAATATTAATGTTAATATTAATATTAATGTTAATGTTAATATCAATGTTAATGTTAATATTAATATTATTGTTAATGTTAACGATAATATTAATTTTAATGTTAATATTAACATTAATTTTAATGTTAATTTGAATTTTAAATTTTGTCATGTCAGCTGCCACATCAACATATCACGTCAGTTGTCACGTAAGGAGGACGGTTTTGGAGGTACAATTTGGAGGTACAAATAGCATTATTCAAAATTTAATCACCATGCATGCCGAACAATGTTGTAAAATCCGGACCGGACCGTCGATTGGACCTGGTCCAACCAGTTTATGCCAAATATTCGGTCTGGTTCGACTAAAACCGTATCTTTTAAAGAACCGTCGATTTTTTTGTAAAAATCGAATTCAACCAGTGAACCGGCCGAACCGGTTCACAATTGAACTGGACAATTTTTATTTTTTTTTGAAAAATTATCATGTGAAATTTGGATCATTTGATTCTTGGTTTGGTTTTGGTCCACCTTATAGTTGTAAAATTAAACAAACCAATATACTTATGACTAAACTAAACTAAACTAAACCAATAAGTAAATATGGATATCTTACCTATTTGAACCAAACCAAATCAAGTATATTTGATCCTAATTGAACTCGGTTGACCTCGGTCCAACCTATACCAAAAAAATTCGGTTCGATTAATTAGTATTTTAATATGGAGGAATTAATCTAACTAGGACCTCTTTTTCACTATAAAAAGAGAGGGGGGTTGTGGGGAGGGACAGTCCATCATCACTTGCATGCATTTGTAGTTGCACACCCTAACATAAGCCTAGCTAGCTCCTAATGGCCTCCTCTTTCTCAGCCGTGCCTTCAATGGTTAGTTCCTAATTCGTTTCTTCTTCTTATAAAATCTGTCCAAATTCCTGTTCTGACGTTGTTGTTGGTTGGTAAGCACTCGAAAAATCCGGACCATGTTATCTCGGATACGTATCGGATATGTATTAGTGACTAGAAGACACCTAAATAGATGTCGTGTCCGTGTCTCCTGTGTCATAATTGGTGGTGTCGTATCCGTGTTAGTGCAAAGTAGCTAGCCACAAAACCAGAATTCCAGTCATTGAGGACAAGAATACTGTTCAAGACATGAGTTGTAAAAGCCTATAGATAAACATTGCGTATTATTCGAATTTCTTTTATAACTCTTATTTTCTTCTCTAATTAATTAGTTGCTCATATAATTTTGCTCTTGATTCCAATAAACAAGAGAACTACGTAGTATACTACTACAGGAAATTATTTTTGTACGTACAAGGGTATCACGTTTAGGTCTAATTAGAGTTTGGATATTGATTTTATCCTTTGACAGAATTGGATACTTGAAATTTTTTAGTGACACATTTAATGACGAAATAACCTGTTAATAATGAATGTTTGTCACTAAAATACGGTACTAAAATTTTTCGAGTATCCAAACCCATCAATACACAAATCCAATATCCAAAGTCTATTAGGCCTCAAACCTGGTACCTCCTTATACAAAATAATTCTACATTTTAATGTGTATGTTATGTAAGCTATGTTGCATGAATACAAAATATGACACAAGAAATTCACACAACACTGATATAACACTAATTTTAGTGGTATAGTTCATTTTAGGGCACATGGAAACATATAAAAAATTATGGTAATTTTTAACGGTACTTCATATTTTACTCAGAGCAGTCAGTCCTAAAACTGCCAACTTGTTGACAGTTCTAACATAAAGTAGAACTGCCAACAAATTTGACAGTCTAAAAGAATTTGAGTATTAAAATAGACTGTAAATCGCAGTCTTTCTTAATGTTATGACTCTAATTTTGTTGGGAGTTCTAATGGACTGTAAAATGTGAGTGTCTTCAGAAATTACCAAAATTATTAGGCGCTCTCAAAGTACAAACATACTTTTTCGTATCATGAGCTATATATTCTTGGCTTTCAGATAATGGAGGAAGAAGGGCGGTTCGAGGCCGAAGTCGCCGAGGTAGAAGCATGGTGGAACACCGAGAGGTTCCGTCTCACCCGCCGCCCCTACGCCGCCAGCGACGTCGTGTCCCTCCGCGGCTCCCTCCGCCAGTCCTACGCCTCCGACGCCCTCGCCAAGAAGCTGTGGCGCACGCTCAAGGCGCACCAGGCCAACGGCACCGCCTCCCGCACCTTCGGCGCCCTCGACCCCGTCCAGGTCACCATGATGGCCAAGCACCTCGACACCGTCTACGTCTCCGGCTGGCAGTGCTCGTCCACCCACACCTCCACGAACGAGCCCGGCCCCGACCTCGCCGACTACCCCTACGACACCGTCCCCAACAAGGTCGAGCACCTCTTCTTCGCCCAGCAGTACCACGACCGCAAGCAGCGGGAGGCCCGCATGTCCGTCTCGCGCGAGGAGCGCGCCCGGACGCCTTACGTCGACTACCTCAAGCCCATCATCGCCGACGGGGATACCGGGTTCGGCGGCGCCACCGCCACGGTCAAGCTGTGCAAGCTCTTCGTCGAGCGCGGCGCTGCCGGCGTGCACATCGAGGACCAGTCGTCGGTCACCAAGAAGTGCGGGCACATGGCTGGGAAGGTGCTGGTGTCGGTCAGCGAGCACATCAACCGGCTCGTCGCCGCTCGGCTGCAGTTCGACGTCATGGGGGTCGAGACTGTTCTTGTTGCGAGGACTGACGCCGTCGCAGCCACTCTGATCCAGACCAATGTCGACTCCAGGGACCATCAGTTCATTCTAGGTGATACTCCCATCTTAGTAACATATCTCGTGTCGGACGTGTACTGACATTTTTGGACACACTTAGGACACGTGCCCCTTCTGTTTTCAAGTATTTTTATAGTTTAATTTGAAATCGGATACAACGCTGGGAGATCACACGCATGAACAGCGCTGACGTGACGGACTCTCATTGGTGGGAGTGGGAACCGGTGCCAGCAAGAGTGTCACACTTCAAATACCAACAGTATTGTGTATATAGGAACACTCTAAATAGGTGCCAATACTTTATATAGTCCTGTTGCTTAAAATGGGATACTAAAACGAGTGTCACCGTGTCCTTGTGACATCGTGTCCAGTATTCCGTGTCGTGTCCGTTTTAACTAACTGTACCTATACTTCGAAGTATCTAAATGTTCCGTCTTTGTTTTCTTGTTGTTCATCATAGGTGCAACCAATCCACAACTCAAAGGGAAGAGCCTAGCGGGAGTGCTAGCAGAAGGTATGGCTGCCGGCAAGACCGGCCGCGAGCTCCAAGCCTTGGAGGACCAATGGCTGTCGCTTGCGCAGCTCAAGTCCTTCTCCGACTGCGTCAAGGACGGGATCAGCCGCCTCAACGTCGGCGAGAGCGAGAAGATGCGGCGGCTCAACGAGTGGGCGAGGCATTCGGGCTACGACAAATGCGTCTCGAACGAGCAGGCGCGGGAGGCGGCGGAGCGCCTAGGCCTCGACGGCCTGTTCTGGGACTGGGACCTGCCAAGGACCAGGGAGGGCTTCTACAGGTTCCAGGGCTCGGTGGCGGCTGCGGTCGTCCGCGGGCGGGCCTTCGCGGACCACGCCGACGTCATCTGGATGGAGACGTCGAGCCCGGACCTGGCGGAGTGCACGGAGTTCGCGGACGGGGTGAAGTCGCTGCGGCCGGAGGTCATGCTGGCCTACAACCTGTCGCCGTCCTTCAACTGGGACGCGTCGGGGATGAGCGACGAGGAGATGAGGGACTTCATACCGAGGATCGCGAGGCTGGGGTT
This sequence comes from Iris pallida, assembly GCA_029216955.1. Lineage (NCBI taxonomy): Eukaryota > Viridiplantae > Streptophyta > Magnoliopsida > Asparagales > Iridaceae > Iris > Iris pallida. Next base: position 22,456 of record JANAVB010024081.1, read on the forward strand.
CTGCTGGCAGTTCATAACGCTGGCCGGGTTCCACGCCGACGCGCTGGCGGTGGACACGTTCGCGAGGGACTACGCGAGGAGGGGGATGCTGGCCTACGTGGAGAGGATACAGAGGGAGGAGAGGAGCAACGGGGTCGACACGCTCGCGCACCAGAAGTGGTCGGGCGCGAACTACTACGACCGGGTGCTCAAGACGGTGCAGGGCGGAATGTCTTCCACTGCGGCCATGGGCAAAGGTGATCTGGATTCGTTCGGCGTTCCGCACTCGAATGACTCGTTATCTCGATGAATCATTTTGCTCTTAGGAATTGGCCATCATATATCCGATCCACACACACACCCTCCGACTTGACCAGGAATCCATTCTCGCGAACAAACACATCTCCTATACACATAGGAGCACCTACCGACACTGAATCGAAACAAGTTTCGTATCGTGACACACAGAAACCGTGGACTCTAATTTTGCGAGCGCAAACTAAGGCCTCGTTTGGTATAGTGCAACGTAATTGTATTCGCAATATAATCAAATGAAAAAAAAAAATTATTTGATTACATTACAACTACGATCACATTACATTACAAATAACCAAACGAAATCTAAATGTAAGTGTTTAATTGTTATTTTTTCCCGACTGCACAGGAGTGACTGAAGAGCAGTTCAAGGAGACATGGACCGGCGACGGAGCGGTGGGCGTGAATGGAGGGGGTGAAATGGTGGTGGCTAAAGCCAGACTGTGAGGATGGGGAGAGGTTCTTGATGCTGGAAGTGGGATGGATTTAAAAGGATTTGGGTTGCTACCATCTGTGGGTGTGGGTCAGTGAGTATGAATAATAGTACTGTAACAAGACCACTGGGGTTGGTCACTTGGTTTCTGGGTCATGTTAACGTATGTGTGATAGTACATCTTATAAGTGAAGATATGAAATTATATATTCATATAAATATATGTTTGATTCTCCATGTAAGTTATCAATGTTATTAAAAGCGAATATCACGGATTTAGTATTTTTGTCTATGCTTCGATTCGCATAACGTAGAAGTTTTCTATTCGAGCCATTTTAAACAATCTAACTAGAATGCTAAGTTAAGAGAGTAGTACAACAATACTGGTAACTTGAAATACTTCTTCTATTAACTTGAAAAATGTTTACAAGTTTTAGTGTGAGGAACAAATGAGCCTCTCAGTTATTTATCTAGGGCGCCGTGCCGACGGTCGAGGACCGGCACCATTCTACCACAGGTATAAACGATGGCCGACCACGCGGCCCATCGTGCGGCACCCTACGGGCATCGAGAAGACGTCGTGCGCATAGAGCGGGTGGTTGGACGGCATCGGCTGTCGTAGGCGTCGTGAAGACGTCGGGGACGCCTTCGACTGTCGTGGGCGAAGCGAGGCGTTGAGTTGCCGGCGTCGAAAGACGTCGACCGTCCCGTGAGGTTCTGGAGAGCGCGAGGCGTACGTGTGGGACTATGATGAAAAAGTCAGTGCGACAAGATCCGCACGAAGAGTCCGAAGCGACATGACGACCGACTAAAAATCGTGTGCAGGAAGACACACGATTTAACAGATCAGCCCGCACGTGCTGGATAATAAAAAAAATAAAGAAAAAATAAAGAAAAAAGAGAGATTAATTTAGGAAATATTCTAGAGGCTAGATATTTAAAAAAATAAAGTTCTAGAATATTTTGAAAGATCATGAGTCTTCAAGAAGACTCCATCATCACTCCGGAAGCTTCCAGTAGAATACCAATTTGCGGAGGGTTATATAAATTCGTCTTGGTGGAGCAAAAAAATCTTGAGTAGCACTACCCCCCTATAGTGTTGACATTATCGTCAACCATGTCCACTAAGAAACTCTTGGAACCCCCGACTGTCCTCCGCCTCGTCTATAACCCACCCAACACTGTTCCCCCCCCCCCTCTTGCGCCCTTAACTCTGCCCCCACCCTCCTCGCTCCCCGCAGTGCGGGAGTGAGGGCGGCGCTGGGGTGGGAGTGCAGCACGAGGGTGAGGGTGCGGTGCGGCCGGGAGTGGGGGGGGCCGAGGAAAGGGAGAGGAGGGGAGGGGGGAGCCGGGTGAGAGATGGAAAATGAGAGATACTATTAAAATCTGTCAAATCAGCGACGCCAAAGAACGTCGCTAACTAGGAAAAATACGTCGCTAAATCCAATTGGCGACGTATTTAGCGACGTTTGGACGTAGTCGCGATTTACCTAGTCGCTAAATACCATGACGTCGCAATATATCGCTGTTACGACGACAATTAGCGATGCAGCCACGTCGCTAATTCAGCGACTACAAGCGACGTACAACGACTGTGTTTGCCGACGTCATCTAGCGACGTTTATCGACCTTACATACATCGATACTGACCTGGCTTGTCAGCAAAATGGCGACGTTCTGCGACGTTATACGTCGCTATATTGTCGACACAGAGCGCCGTTTAGCGACGTCGTATGTAGTGACGTTTAGTAACGATCAGCGACGGGGTGAATCATAGTTAGCGACGTTCCGATACTTACTTAGCGACGTTCATGTTCGTCGCTGGACGTCGCTAAACGTCGCGGAACGTCGCTAAATTTGGTGAAAAAATAAAAAAAAATACAGCATTTGCAGTAGCACCTACAGCAGCATTTGCAGCAAACAATATGAAACACAATCAACACCTAAAGCAGCATTTCCCTGGGTTCGTCGACCCCTTCGGTAGAACACTACTCAACACCGGCTGATCAGGAGGAGCATCACGAACACAAAGTATCAAACAATATGAAACACAATCACGAACACGTTTGAAACACAATCTCATCAATCAACACAGATATATGAAAAATTTCAACAACAGTGTCAAACATAATGAAACACAATAACAATGTATGTATAAACACATAAAAGACCCAACAATGGGCCATCACACAACAATATATATATATATATATATATATATATATGTCGACTACGGCTGATCAGGAGGAGCATCACCCCTCCTGGAAAGAAGGTAAGCATACTGCTCCCGTGTAAGAACCACTGACGACGATGAAGGAGGAGTCAATGCAACCGCTGTAGAAGGAGGCAGTGTAACCGCTGGAGAAGGAGGCAGTATAACCGCTGGAGATGGGTGCGTCCGTATCTCCTCTAGGGCTAGCAGTCTGGCGCTGCATTGCTCCATGCAAGCCGCTATCCTAGTAATGGTGCCGTGAATGGACTCCTGCGTCCCCTGTACGTCCCTCACGGTGCGCTCGAGCTCGTCAAAGCGTGCGGTGACCGACGCAGCGTCCCCTTACGCCTGAGACCCTGGCTATCATGACCCGCACCCACTGTTAGGGTACGAGAACGTAACAACGCCCAGCCTACGTCGCAGTGTCGGCGGTAGAACGTTGTCCTAGGTCACAACATCTACCAATATAATGTTAAGCAGTTTATACTCCCCGAATGGGGGTGATATAGCAGATACAGTCTCAATCACGTCTAAGGTAGAGCATGATAAGGATAGATAAAACATGAAATCCAAAAGAGATACAGCAGAGAGAAATCTAAGTGTCTAAAATACACAAACCCAGAAATACATCTCAAATCTCAAAATACAGTAATCCTTAAAGTAAATACAACTCCAGACAATAGGAATAACTATCTAAACAACCTCTAAAGTGTCTCCTCTAGGCTAGCAGGCAACCTCCAGGCTATCTGTAAAATTTATCAACAGGTCCAGTCAGGACAGGAGCGAGTACAGTACATCTCAACAGTTCATAGCAGATTAGAAATATAATCATGCAGTAAAGTAAGATACAAGTACTGAAAGAAATGCTATATGTAAACAAAGAGAGAGCTGTAACAGAAATATCTACTATAAATAGAGACTAACAGTGGCTAGTGAGTCAGAGTACAATATAGACATGTAAATGGCATAGGAGATTCTGATAAGACACTATGGAAGAGATTCTGATAAGATACTACTTGGATATTATTCACATGTCTACTTCTACTCCCCCCGTACCCCCAATCAGTATACAAGGATCCAAACAGGTTATGTTATGATTCTATGTAATAGCCCCCGAAGGGTGGTAAGCCCCCGAAGGGTGGTACATAGTAGTCCCAAGAATGGAGATTCTAGGAGATTTTAGGATACCCAGTAAATGGGATAAGAGATTCTAGGAGACTCTGTGATCATAAGAGTATATGTCACAAGTGATCAAAGAATCAGTGAAGCATAGTGATACCTCATGTAAGTGAAACGCACAGAACATGTAGTACCCGATGCTCCCTAAGGATAACATCTCAAGAAGGGATCCATATTGTACCAATCCGTGTGACCAACGTGACAGTAACAAGTAAAGTAATTTAATGCAGAAAATAATTCTAAGCAGGATATAAAATAATCAGAGAATGTACTCGCCTGGTGTCTGAATGTCCAAAGTAAATATAATGTCCGAGGAGAGGTGTCTGGCTCCTAATCAGAACAGCACAAGTCATAACAAGTCCAAAATGGCAATATAAAGTTCTATTATGCATTCTACATGATTCTAGGTCAATCTAGACCAAAGTCAACTCTTGGTCAACTTGGTCAACCCTGAAAGTCAAACCTAGGTCAACTATGGTCAAACTAGGTCTAACAAGTCTAAATTAGGTCAAATAAGTTATTCTAGGTCTAAACAAACTAAGTATATACAAATCAAGTATCCAAGAAAGCTACTAACTCATAGCCTAAGTCACTTGCTAAACCAAGCACAAAACTAAACCATAAGCTAACAAGGCACACAAACTTAGTCATATAATGTATATATATTATTCACATTCACATATTCATATACATAGATATATATAGGAAAGCTATATATATAGGCACATACATATATATATATAGAGAGAAAGAGAGGTAAAAGAGTAAGTGAGTATGTGTGTGTTTGGCATGTGTGTGAAAGGATATGTGTTAATGTTCTAAAATTTAGTGATAGGTAGGTGCATGTGACATGGGATACATGATGTCAAAGGGTGTATGAATGCATGTGTGTAAAAGGTTATAGGTTAACTCAGTTTATAGAAATACATACATACATACTTACCTTGTATACATGCATTATACATATCATGTATATTGCATTTACATGATACATACATGTATACTTGTATTATATTATACTTACATTCATGCATATTAGATACTTGTATTTATACTAACATATTGCAAACATTTATTTCATTCATGCATCTATGCATTACCTACATGTTTTATACATATGCATACATTGTATATTCATATCATTTCATACATTAACATAGAGACATACAAACATGCACACATCATATATTTTATACCTTGCATTACCTTACATATCATGTTATATATTATCATTCATTCCTTTCATATATTACATTATCTTCAAGTTGAATACATCATATATGAATAAAATACATTATCTTGCATGCTTGCATTCATATATTACATTCTATATTACCTATATACATGTATTTCCTCCATTCATTCATGCTTGCATTATATACTCTACATTACCATACATGTTATCATTATATATTACATTACAATATTTATACATTATGCATTCATATCTATCATTACATATATATCTTGTATTCATATCTAGTATTCATTATATACTTTTATGCATACATTGTATATCATTCTTTTATTCATGCATTGCTTATATGCATTATATTAATTGCATTCCTACATGCTTGCATTCAACCATATATATACATTAATCTAAAGAGAATATATATCATATATATATCATTTCATTCATCTAACATGTCATGCATTACATACTCTATATTCATTTAATATCCATACTACATAGGCTCATAGGTTACACAAAATACATATATCGTATAGTCACTCTTCTACTTAAAATTAATACTGTACCAATTGGGCATTCATTAAATTCTAGGATTAAAGTATGTTATATATCTTTGTGTTAGCTTTCCGAAACTTTAAACGGATCGCATTTTCGTGTCCGGAAGCTCCCGGAATCGCAAAAACACCGAAACGCGTTCGTCTTTCATACAGCTGACACTCAAATAATTTTACAGAAAGTTTCAGAACGAATTTGGTTTATTAAAATATATAGGCTTAATTGCTAATTGCTACCCTCAACTATCACACTTTTTCAAGTTGATACCCTAAACTTTTTTTTGTAACAATTTGATACCCGGATATTATTTTGGACAAAAATGCCCCTACGCCTAACCCCCTCCCCCGTGCTAGCTTCGCCCCCCCTGCTAGCTCCGGCCGGAGCTAGCAGGGGGGTGGCCGGAGTGGGGGAGGGGGTGGAGGGAGGGAAGGGATAAGAACATTTTGGGGTTTTTTAAAATGTTAGGTATTAAGTTGAAAAAAAAATAGTTGAGGTATCAATCTGTTACGAAAAAAAGTTTAGGATATCAACTTGAAAAAGTGTGATAATTGAGGGTAGCAATTAGCAATTAAGCCAAATATATATTTGGAAAGCTAACTTCGATACGCTTCTTTTAAAAAAACGGAAGGTTAATTGGAGTTATGAGCTAAAAGTTATGGCATTTCTAAGTTACTCTCGCTACTAAAAACGTGGATAAAAATTATGACAAATTTAGGTAGTTTGAGACAAAAGAAACACAAGTATATAACATAATATATCAAGAACTCACTCTCTACACTAATATATATATATGAGACACTATAGAACACATCTCCAATACAAAAATATGAGATTAAACATGTAATAATTCATTCATACATAACAACAATACATAGTGTGTCCAAATTTGAGATTTTCCCACATGGACACAACCACAACACAAAGGACACTCCTATGACCTCCAAATGGACACAAAATGGACACAAATGGAGATACAACCATGGAGATCATTCCTATGGGTTCAAAATATTTTATATGCATGTAGGGATGGATTAAAGGAGAGATTGTACCTTCCGGGAGAGATTCAAAGGAAAAGCCTTCCGATACGGCACCGACACGTAGAGATTCCAAAAGGACACGAACGAGCTCCGAATCCTTCCAAACTTGGCTAGCACCCTTTAACCATGGAGTAGAAGAGAAATAAAGAAGATTTGGTGGAAGAAGGGGTTGATTTGGAGATAAAATCAATGTAAGTTTATCTCTAAATTAATTTGGGGAAGAACAAGAGAGAGAAAGTGGATGAAAACAAATGAATGAAGGAGTGACTCACTCCTTATCCCCCCCATAAGTGGCTGCCCAAAAAGGGTGAGGTGTCCCCTATTTGAATGTCCAAAATGTCCTCCACTAATCTATTTGATTTAAATTAGGAATGGGTTAAAGGTTGAGGTCAATTTAGTCTAGTTTTAAGTCTCTAATTAAACTAAACCTATCCGTAAATAATTAGTCTAACTAATAACTAAAATTAATATCATATGGACTAAAATTAATATCATGTGGGCCATGTCTAACTAGTGTGTGGGTTCCACTAGAGTCAAACTATCTCCCCCCTCCGGGTCCCCGTTTCAAGTCGGATTGAGTTGAAATTCGAACCCAACTCAAATAACCCCAAAACAATATCATAAATAATAAAATAAATTTCAACCCCAAAATAATATCATAAATAATAAAATAAATTTCAAAAAATATTCAAAAATGTAAAATGACAAAAATACCCCTGTTTCTGAAAACTGGGGGTGACAAATCTATCCACCTTAAAAAAAATTCGTCCTCGAAATTAAAACAAAGCAATCACAGAAAACACATGAAGAAAACAATCTCATTCAAATACTTTTCAAAAAAAATCAGCAATAAAAAAATCTCTTTGAGACACATCAAACATTTGTAAATAAAAACTGATACGTGTCCGCTACGGACACAAAACCATCACAAAATCACACATATCAAAGGCCAAAATCAACAATCACCAATGCAATAAATATCAAAATAATTCAAAGAGGTCAAATACAAAATATTCTTAGGCCAGAAATGATATTAAAATATCCTAATCACATGGTTAGGCTCTAGGTCAAACAGTCTCTAGGGTTTCACTAGCAAAATATCAAAATCACAAGTCATAATTTTAAATAGTTTTAAAATGATTTAAAAAATACCAAAAATCATATCATGATTTAAATGTCAAATCAATAAATGATTAAAATTATAAAATTTTAAAATTACCCTCATTTTAGAAAACTGGGTGTTATAAGTCTACCCACCTTAGAAAAATTTCGTCCTCGAAATTAAAATGTTCATACTCCTTCTAGGTCAAACCCCCCCACAATCAAAGTCTCAGAACTTAAACAATCATACGATTTAAAAGGATGACATACATGGTCATGGCATACGGTGGTAGTGGAAGTCTCATCTAGGTATACTAGTCATGCTAAATCAAAACGGTCATAGGGTATCAAAACACACAAGCAATCTAGGGTGCTAAACTAGAAAAGATACAGAAATAACAATCATCCAGACTGTAAGGCAGTCTACCATCCTATATGAAAACTGGTACTTATCAAAATAAAATAAAGTTAACTACCATTTATCTAATAAGGGGTACTATTCAAGAAAATCAAAATCAAAAGTTAAAGAATGAAAGCCAATTGCATGGAAATCCAATCACAATATATTTATATATATAGCGTTAGAGAGGAAAAAGCTAGCATTATGTACAAGTTATGTAGTTCGTGTGTGTATGGGTGTATGTGGACATGTTCATATGGTTAGATAGTAGGCATGTGTGTATGTAAAATATACATAAAATTGTACATGAGGACTTGGGTTTCAAACAATAGCTATCCAGTTACACTACTCATGGCATATTGGTTAAACAATCTACAATACGCAACTTATTTACTCATAACATGCATGTCTAACCATATACATATATATATAAAGAGGTAGAAATTTAGTCATATATCTATATACATTATAACATGTCTGCCTAAGCTCTATATGTATCTATATAGATATATGAACATAACATAGAGGGAAAAGAGTTAGGTTACATGGCAGTGTATACTAAGTTAGGGTGGGTGTGTCCTTGTACAGGGTATAGCTTAGTATTGAAAGATTAAATCCAGTTTTAGTTCAGCATTTACATACAAAATCTGAAAATAAGATAACATTTAAAGCAGTGTAATATTAACATAATGCAGTTTCAGATTTTAGGGGTTTGAAACATCACAACCAACTCAATGCTTCCAATATATCCTAACATGATAGAGAAGAAACCCTAACATACTATCCATACATTTAGCTATGCATACAGTTCAATATTACATATTAAATCTGAAATTGAACTAAACATTGAAAATCAATGTGAAAATGTTAACATGTATTCAGTTTTAGGATTTTGGAGAAATTCAACATCAAACCAACCCAATGTTTATCACAACCTAACATGTAAGAATATGAAACCTAATATTATATCCCAATAACAACAATGTACATAGCTCTTAAATATTACATTTAAGAAAAATAAAATAGCAATTTGAACTACACATTTGGAATTCAGTATTAAGGGTTAATATGCACACAGTCTCAGATTGGACAAATTCAAACACAAAACTCAACCAATTTTTTGAATTGAAACCCTATTTTTCATAAATAAATTCACTTTATTTATTGTGTATCTGGGAAAATTACAACTGTAGGAATCCGATCTAGAAGACGATCGCTTTATCCCTTGGACTATGCGAAGAAGAAAAAGCTCTCAAAATTTTGACAGTAAGTTAGATAACTATGTATCTGTACAATGAATGAGAAAAAGAACTCTATTTATAGAGTCAAAAATAACTGAAAGGATAACTGTCTTCACAACCTGTGCCTAGTTGAAAATCACGCAGGATTTAACATACGCAAGGTTGTGAGCAGTTACTGGACGTGGCCTGTAACTGTTGGACACATGGCAATCATACATGAGTCGTGTGCAAGTTACAGGACACGCAGGTGAGAGATCAGTGGCATGGCTACCACGTACTCCAATTTGATAAAATCCATGCAGACTTGTTGAAGACGAAATCCACGCAGACTTGGGTCAGAAAGCTTCAAAATCCACGCAAACTTGGGGCAAGAAACTTCAGAATCCACGCAGACTTGAGGCAAAAAGCTTCAGAATCCACGCAGACTTGGGGTAGAAAGCTTCAAAATCTACGCAGACGTGGGGCATGAAACTTCAGAATCAACGCAAACTTGAGACAGAAAGCTCAAAATACATGCAGACTTGAGGAAGGAACATATAAGTTCAAAATACACGCAGACTTGAGCCATAAGGCTCAAAATATACGCAATATTGAAGCAGAACTGCCAGCTGTCTTGATTCGACGTGCCTCGACTGACATAAAATCTCTGACAGTGATTGCTTTGTCAGTCGCATTAAATGACAAGAAGCTCTTTTGGTACGCCAACTTGGTGAAGGCTGAAGTCTTGCTGAAGAAGATTTCAAAAGTCAGCAATAGTCGGCTGTGATGTCTCGAGTTCCGTGCATACGTGGCATATGAGGAGACATTCTTCGACTGTCGTGCTGTCAGTCATAATGACACTCTGACAAAATGATGAACTGTCTCCCAGCATGATTTTTTAAATATTGTCATGACTTTGAGACCTTGTTCCGATCAACTCAGCGTGACTTTCATTTTTAAGGCCTACAAAACCCCCTTCAAAGTTTTCGAAAAAATGATAAATTATTTCGAAATACTTTGAAATCAAGATGATAAAATGAATTTAGTCACGCTGAGATGACTTTTAAAGAGATATTTACTCCTAAATGATTGGACTGTTGGGATTTTGTGCAGTTAGGATCCCGTATCAAGCGCCTAAATCAAGGCAAATAATGATATGCCGTTTGGAATTCTTTATGAGCCTATAAATAAGCCATAGATTACTTCTTTCTTTCTTTACTTGCATTTGAAAGAGAGAGTCCACAGAAGAGAACTTCATCTTCCCCGACGAACACCTTCTTCCCCGACTTCTTCTTCTCCTTTTCAACAGCAATGGCTCCCAAGAAGGCTGATGCTCAGGCCAAGGGGAAAGCCCCTGCGACTTCTTCGCGTGCCACTACTGACAGGCTTCCTCGACAGGAAGTCCCACAAGCTCCTATACATCGTAAGTGATGGGGGACACGAACTGTTTGAAGACGACTTTGATGAAGATGAACTCCACATAGAATTTTTAGGATCTTAAAACAATAAACTTCAGAAATATATCCCCCCTTCTTAGGGCAAAGGATATTAATAAGGTATGCCCCCTCTTTAGGGTCAGCCATACTTCACATCTTCGTGTTTACGAAGCTCTGTGTTTCACACAAAGGAGCATGGCTCTCATGACTCTGCATGATTTTTTCATGTTGGCAGAGATGTCAATGTTGAATTATTCACGCAACTTTCATGATGACTCTGCGTGATTTTTCATATGTCGGCAAAAATGTCCATGCTGAAAGTCACACAGACTTCTGAGAGTCATATTCTGGATAGATTAGCCTTGATCTGTCAGCGTGTTTTTTTGTCATTTTTACTTAAATGTGACTCTGGCAATGATGCATGACTTTCATCCTAATCTGTTGGATTTTGCGTAAATTAATCATCTGCGTGAATAAACCACTCAGCATGTCTTAGTAGTATATCTGTCTGAAGTCTGCGTGACTTTTGAAATTTCTTTCAAATACTGTAATACATGCATAGACATAGATATATCTGACTGTCTTCTGTCATTTTCTGCAGTGAACATCCGAAGCGAAGAAGCAGATTATGAAGGGCATTGGAGTTTCTCATTTAAGCATGATCTATCTCATGTACAATTCCCTCAATTTGATCTTCCAGAAGCCAGATTGTCTTTATTGGCCAATCAAGATCATACAACCTTACTCTGCTTAATGAATGGACAACCCTTTCAGAGTTTGGATCTGGTATCCCACAAGAAACCAGCATTCTTGTTTGGAGATGCCATAGCACAGAAATCTTCAGCCGAAGGGCATCAGAGAGAAGGTGTGTTTCTACTTCGAAGGGGATGTGAAACAGCCCATGTACTGGCCGAAGGTGTCCAGGGGCTTATCAATCATGAGACTCATGCATGCCAGCTATCCGAGAAAGATGTCCTGGCATTTGACAGAATATCAGCAGGCGAAAGCAAGCCGTATTATTTACAGGAAGGAGGGATTTTTCAGTGCCCCGGAGAATCATGTATCAGTGTTTCGGGGTTTGAAGCCTGGATGCATACCACCTGAAGATTATCCATATTGATGCCATTCAGGATGCCCATTTTCATAAACGAATTCATGTCAAACAAGAATGCATTCTATCCCACCGATTCGATGCTGAGGATGAACGGCTTGATGAATCAGGAGAATGTGAGATGGAAGACTTTGGTCAACTGGGCTTTGGAGAATTTTACGACTGAGCTAAAGAAGATAAACCTTTATGATGCCGTCGTCAATTCATCCTACGGCTTCAAGCCCAACCCCTTCCTATTCCTGGCTTTGGTTGAGAGATACAACCACAGGACGGGGACCTTTATGACTCCCAAGGGGGAGATGGGCTTCGCCCTTCATGAGATGGAATACATCTCACATCTACCTTCAGGCTCGCTGCCGTATGAGGAATATGTTCCTACGACAGAAGAGCTGAATTTTCTGTCAGAGAAGAACCCAGAGATGGTACATCTATTTGAAGAGATGATGTGCCATTTTGGCACATGTACTCTATATTACAAGGGTTCCAAGGATGAAGCTGGCAACCACATTCAGAAGTGGATGTCCTACCTTTTCATGAACCGTGAAAAGGATGATAAGAAAATAAACGAGAAGAGATGGTACCAGATCAGCAACTTCAAACCTCTCTCTGAAGGTGAAATCATTTATCTGCTGGAGAAATATGATTGCAAGGATTTCACTATCACTGAAGACTGGTACGAGTTCAAAGCTGGAACCACCTTCAGCTCTTATGTAAGACAGAGTGGAAAGAGTCTGTCAAGGAATGGTCATTTGGCCGGATTCCTATCTCTAGTGGTTGAGGAGATTCATCGTTCCTGGCTCCAGTTCCTTGGACAGGATACACAGAGGCGTTATCTTTGCAGCGGTGCGCCTTGTGTATGGTTACAAGCTAGACTTATTATCGGCAATGACCTGTAGGCTGAATGCAGGTCTCCAAAATTTTGTAACCAACATGCTGTCTGATCAGAGGATGATGACTGAAGAATTCCCAAGGATAGAGATGCCATTCACATATTTATATGGTTGGCTTCTCCTTCATCATGATGGTCTGATACCTCCAGGGGCAGGAGGGAGTAGCAGTCTTTTTCTGGAGAGATACTCTGGAGAGACGTTCTGGAAGGTTCACACTCTTCCAGAATGCAGAAATGTCTTGAATCGGGCTTCACATTGGTCTATCCAATGTGTCCCTCCACCATTGGGCTATGAGAGCATGCCCTTAAATATGATGGACGGAGATATGGGAAACAGGCTAGATGACATAGCCTTCCAATGGTTGCAGAGAATCAGGCCGTCTCATCTAGTATACCGTCATGAAGAGATGACATATCTGGAGCCATATTTACCAAGCCGATTTGCTAGACAATTCGGATATGACCAGCTCCACGTTGGGAACGCCACCACTTGCTTATCTGCTCGTGGAGGGCTTGTCGACGGAGCTCGAGCTTGGAGATATTTTGCGGCTAGGGATACAAAAGTTGTATTCTCTATGCCTAATCCTTTATCTAGCTCGGGGCCAAAGATGCTTTATACATATGCTCGCTTTTATGTGTCGTCGAGCACTTTCAGGCCGAGTTTCAATCTGAAAACCTTTGTTGCGGAGGATGAATCGAAGAGGTCAAAGAAGAAGACTGTTATTCAACATTTTCCTCTGGAACCCGAAGATGAGACAACGGAGATTGAACCTCTATATGAATTATTTCAGGAGGGAAATTTCCCTGATGAAGTTCTTCCACCTATATTTGTGTCTCTTTCTAAGAGGAAGAGAAGCGATGAATCTGAGACCGTCTCCAAGAGGAGTACTAAGTCTCCAACATCTAAGAAGAAGAAGAAGAAAGGGGTCTCAGTGACTGCTACTTCATCTTTAGGTGGCATCTCAGTTGATGAAGACGATGCCGCCGATAAAGACGAAGAGACCGATGAAGACGACGCTCCTTTGATAAGGAGGTCGAGAGGCAAATATGTCAAGAAGTCTGTCAGCAAAATGAAAGGCAATAAACTCCTAGAAACACTTATGAGTGGAGGAGTTTTGTCGGAAATCAATGAAGCGGCTTCTACTGAGAAGACAGAGTCTGATGATGTTCACCTACCGGCAGCTTCAACTGAACAGACTGAAGTAGAATCTGTTCAAGCTCAAGAAATAACTGTTCAGACCACAAGTGGAGTTGTTATTGAACCCTCAAAGACGAGGATGATCCCATTTGAGCATGGGACAGAGGGCGTCATTCAGGCACTGGATGACCAAATTGATTATTCTGAAGAAGAATCTGCCCCAGCAAAAGTTACAGGACAGCCGGAAGTTCCTGAGACTCATGTCGAAGAAGACATTTCTTCGGCCAGAGGTGATAAAGACGTGCAAACGTCCGAGCTACCAGCTGCTGACGACTTGTTGAAGAATGTTTGTACAGATATCATTCTTCGAACTGATATTCCAGGGGGACTAAACCGGCGGCAGTCAACACTGAGCTTGTTATCGTCACTGTCCCTGAGACTCATGAAGTTGTGAATATCATTGACTCCGAATCAGAAGCTCATCTTGAAGATGAAGAAGAAGAAGAAGCTGAAGGAGAAGAAGACTGGCATGCTGGCACTTCTACTCCTTATGATGAGGATAAAGTCAGGGTGAAGAAAATGGAACTTAGCCTCGAACCTGCTCAATCTCCAAACAATGCTCTAGCACCCAGTAATTCTGGAGCTTGAATCAGCCATATGAAGCAGGTGTCGGACACTATCATGGACCGGCTACGAGAAGATGCCAGACTCCCTTCACATATCGAATATGAACCTCAACCTGGTAGAATTTTATTTTAAATTCTGTTTTTGCTATTTATTTTTTCTTTATATGCTGATTATTATTCTTTCTTTGACTATAGGAACTGCTGCAGCAATGAGTTCAACTCATGCTCCGCTTATCCAGGCTGATACTGATGAAGGGAGTTCACACTTGCCAACTTCTCAAGTCGCACACACTTCCGTTCCAGGATAGAGAACATTCAAGCTTCTTCTTCCATGATGACAGCGACTCCTGGATTTGAGACTGGGCTAGCAAGAACTCTGGGAATGTATTCAGAGATCATTTACTCATATCTAGATACATATTCCAGACGTTTCTTGAAGGATGAAGCTATGCCATTTTCTGATCTTCGAACTATGGTTAAGTTCCCGCTCATGGCGCTGCGTCATGCTGGTTGTGAATCTCAGTGCATCTTCTTCAAACATCTCCTGGATGAGTTGGAAGCAACTATCCGAAAATACTGGGAGACTAAGAAGGAAGACCTTCAATCTTTAACTGCAACTGAGATTAATCAACTAGAGCATGAAGCACAGTCCCAACAAGCAGCTCTTGAAGCATTTCTTGCCTCTTCTACTGAGAAATTAGTAGAAAAGGGCGAAGAAATATTAGCTACTCGTCAAAGAGTAGAGCTTCTGGAGAAGGATAAAGCGTCCAAGACTGAAGAGCTGAAGAAATTGAAAGAGGAATTGGCTCGACTTCAAGAGCGAATTGCTGTCATGGAAACAAAGCAAGCTGAGGTGGCTGCTGCTTATATTTCTGAAACCGAACGCTGTGAAATTCTTCAGAAGGAACGAGAACAGATGCAGGCGGAACAGATTGAAGAAGTCAACCGTCGCCAGTCTGCTATCATTATTTTTGATGAACAGAATGTTACAATTGAAGCAGCGGAAAGAGTTCGAAAAACTCATGAAGAGAAACTGAATGCTGTTCTAGATCGTATCAGGGAGCTGATAACTCCAAATAAATGAATCTTTTTCATTTTCACTTTCACTTGTATTCCATGTTTTGATTATGAAATGAAAGCAAACGAAAATTCTTGATCTGATTTTTGGTTTTAATGTTTTGGTAATGATAGATTCATAGAAAATATGTTCAGAGGTAAATAATACATGACACATTTCAATAGAATAGAATATACAAATGAACTTTGTAATTCTATCAGATGATATTAAACCAGAGATGATCTTAGTTTAATACTGATTAGAAAAAATAGAATTCAGACATAAAAATATCTTTGAACTCAATTTTTCATGATCTTTGGACTCGAGAATCAAAAGACTAGATATCATTTTCATAAATATGATACTGAGATAGAAAATTCAGAGGTAATATGGACATGATTTTCTAAATATCAAATTTACTAAGAAAATAATACAATATAAAATATCTATTTCCACTGGGGATAACAGATATCAAAATGATCGGATGACTATAAATGAACGAATGAACCGTCAGGTGATAATGAACGGGTGAACCGTTGGGTGGTAATAAATGAACGGATAAACCGTCGGATGAATGTATCACTTCGTTATTTGAAAGACTTTCACTAATAAATATTGGTTTAGGGGATCCCTCTTCGCCAACATCTATTTGAACAAGTTTGTCTTCAGTCGGAGGTTCTTTTTGCTCAAATCGAAACTCCCATTGATTATCTAACCTTTGGGCCCATTGTTCTGATTCAGGTGAGATTTCAAACTCATCTTCGTCCTCCTCACCTTCTTCAGAACGGCCAATGGAGACCATGTTGGAAGACAGAATGTTGCAGTAGAAATCACCGATACTCGTATCGGAATCCCAAGAGGTAGTACTAGAAGAATCAGATCTCTTATCTTCGTCAGATTCGGGATCTTCATGAACAATATTGATAAAAAGATAGGAGCAGTATAACCCAATCTGTATTTCGTCCTCCCATATTTCAGAGGAGGAATCCGGACAGGCATTTTTCTTCCTTTTCTACTGTTGAGGCCAGTTCTGAAGTCATAGTCCATATTTTTAATGATGTCTTTAGATTGCTGACTATAACGACGTAGTTGTAATCTTCCAGTATCATCGTTTTTATCATCATCTTTAGGGTTAGA
The DNA here is from genome assembly GCA_029216955.1 of Iris pallida. Taxonomy (NCBI): domain Eukaryota; kingdom Viridiplantae; phylum Streptophyta; class Magnoliopsida; order Asparagales; family Iridaceae; genus Iris; species Iris pallida. The sequence goes on from JANAVB010024081.1 coordinate 39,476, forward strand.
AGGATTCTGGGGCCCCTTGTAAAAGAATATTGGAATGTCTCCTGGCTTTCTGCTGGAAACTAGAAAGTATAAAGATTGTACTGGTTCTAAGGATATATCTGTATGAACAGTCTGTACAACTCCTATGGTTATTGTGCTCAAGTCATCTAACAAATGTAAATAACTATGAACATAATTACACACATCAATATACTGCAAAGATGGAGACTTTTTATTAAATTTAAAGGCAGCAGTATTTACATTGGGAGAAGGCTGAGCCTTAGAGATCTTAGCCAAATCAATGACTAAAGGGGAAGAAGAAGAACGAGAAGAAGCTTTGTTTCGATTAAGATCGATAACAAATGGCTCAGAAGAGGTGAGCTCCCTTGAAGTCTGAGATGGAAGAGTAGTCTGCCCTCCAACTGGGATTAGCAGAGTATCCTATTTTATATGTGTAAGATACAGGAACTGTAGTACGCCCACTGACAGGAATGATCAGTGTATCTTGAGTAGACGACTGAGGTAATGGAGAAATCCGTCCACTCACTGGAATGATGAAAGAACCTTCTCCGAGGGTTTGGGAGATTGTTGCTGAGTATTTCGATCTTTAACAGGGATTATTAAAGTCTCACTCTGTGAATCTTCTTTCTCCATAGCTTGTATCACCCTTGTATACTCTTCTTTGTACATCCGGGAATCATTGAAATAGGCTTCAACCCCATGGAAGGGATTTATATCAGCGACTTCCTTTTGTACTCTTCCATTGCTATCAATGTATTTGAAACACTGATGAAGAGTAGAAGGCACCACATTATTTTCATGAAGAAAGGGCCTCCCAAAAGAAGATTGTAAGATCCCACGATCTCGATCACATAGAAAGTGACTTTGGATCTGAAATCGCCTATCTGAAGTTTCAGATGAATCTTCCCCAAAGGCTCGCTTCGGCTCTGATTGAATCCCAAGATAGTAGTAACTGTCTTGGAAAGCTTGTGAAGAGGAATTTTTAGTTCATCCAACAGACTCTTTGGCATTATGCTTATAGCAGACCCTGGATCAATGAGGATACGATCTATCTTCATCGTATCGATATAACCTGGTATAGTAGAGAGGCCGATCATGTCGATTATCCTCCAGTAGCATGTCATCTTATGTAAAAGTGATATTTGGGATAATCTCCAATACACTGTTACAATATAAGCAAGTGGCAGGTTCTGCATCTGGCTTCTTTAACTGTGCAAGACAAGAGTCTGCCTGAAGAAGTGCTTCACTTAACGTCTCTCGAGTCTCTTTGGAGAGACGTAGAAGTTCAAAGAGGGACATTCTAGCTGGAGTATTAGCAAGTTGAGCTAAAATGTCGAAGTTATAAGGCTTCTGAAGCCCATGAGGAGAAGACTTCTTGATTGGCTTATCAAATCGAGCCTGTTGTTTGCCTTTCTCAAGAGCTGTAGGCTTGGAAGGAGTAGGTTCAACTGGTGCAGTGGAAGGAATAGGTGCAGTGGATGATTCTTCTTCAAGAGGAACATTAGGAGCATCTTTATCAGTAGGAGGGATATCAGGAGTATCCTCAGGATTCTTGGAATAATCCTTTAAATAAGATTTTCCTGTTCGAGTAGCACCAGCAAGTGCTTCTTCTTTGTCTTTTGGCTCTGTGTCAGGATTAGATCCGAGAGAAGTCATATGACATGACTTAACCTTTCCAGTCTTTTTAGACTTTCGGGAAGTAGTCTTATGAAGAGGAGGAGATTCAAAATCTGCCACTAGATCAGGATGAATCCACATGATTTCTCCTGTTTCCATAGTAATTGGTACTAATCCTTCAGACTGTGGAGGAGGAAGATTCACTATGTCAAGAGTTGCCTTGGGAATAGGAATGATCCCACTTTCAAGGAGTTGAGGAGGAAAATCTCCGAATTGCATAGAGACGACGTTAGAAGTGACGGTCTTCTCTTTCGGAGTAAGAGAGATAGCTCCAGATTTAATCATTTCTTGGATCTTTCCTTTCAGTACATAACATGTACGAATTGTGTGACCCAACATTCTGTGGTATGGACAGTATTTGGGATGATCTGTCTTACCAGCTTCATCAGGTTTCTTGATTTCAGGTAATTGTATTTTATTACCTTTCAGCAGACATTCAAAGATACCAAGGACATCGTCGTCATCAAAAGAGTATTCTTCTTTGGGGCGTGGTGTTCTTGGTTGTTGAGTTGTAGAGGTAGGAGAAGTTTGAACATTTGATGCATCTTTGCTCTGAAGATTAACTTCAAGGGTTTCTTTTCCCTTGCGAGCATTATTTTTAGCATTATTGTTAGTACCTTGACCTGTTTCTTTGGGAGTCATCTGCACTCCTAAACCTTGAAAGGTTTCAGCACTAATTTCTGCGGCCTTGGCACTAACTATGAAGGAAGGCCAGTCTTGAAATTGAGTAGATCCTGTCCACATGCTGATGATGGGTAATAGATTTGATTTACATGTGTCGATAGTGACAGCATCAGGAGTTCCAAGAGGCATCTTCAAAGCTTCTCTTCGAAACCGTTCAATGAAATCCTCTGTAGTTTCATTATTTTTCTGCTTGATTCTAATAAGAGCAGACATAGTCATGTCATTGAGCCCTTCATAGAACCGTTCAAGAAACATCTGTTTGAAACCGACAAATGAGGTAATACACCCATCTGGGAGACTTCTATACCATTCATAAGCCGTTCCCTTGAGACATCCAACAAACACCCGAGTAAGAAGGGCGTCGCTTGGTTGCAGTTGATCAGTCATTACTTCAAAGTGATTAATAAACTGACTTGGAGAAGTGGTTCCATCATAGAAGGAAATAGTAGGAGGCTTGTATTTAGGAGGATACGATACTTGCTTCCATTCTATCGGATAAGGTTGCTTGATGCCTAACCTTTGTAAACCATCTTTTTGTTTGAATGCCTCAAATTGAGTTTTGAGATTCTTCAATTCTTCAGAGACAACTCCGGAAGATTGTGGAGTTGTAGCTTGTAGAGAATAGTTGGGAAGAGGAACATCATTGTAAGCACTACCCCCAGCTCCAGAGAGACTAGGATTTGGTTGAGCTGGTCCAGGAGTATTGGATTGTACTGCTGGAGGAACTTGTACTGGACTTACACCAGTGTCAATTGGTATGGCATCTGGTACAGTCTGTCGATTTTGCATCTGAGTTGCCATGAGTTCATACATCGACTTCATAGTATCAGCCATGGATTTCATTTGCTATTCCAAGGAAGCAATTCTTTGTTCTTGAGGAGTCAAAGAAGAAGAAGGTTCATCAGTATTCCCATCAACCATATAAGTCGTGACTGTACGAGGGATTGATGAACTGGTGGATGTCGTTTGTTCTGAATCATTGCTTTGTGCATCAAAGTCAATTATAGGAGAACTACCCCCAGTAGGAAGAGGTGGGAAGTTAGATTCTCCAAGGAATTCAGAATCATCTTCAGAAATCAAAGTTCTTTGACTAGAGGCCAGGACTCTTGCTCTTGTGCCTCTATATACTCCATCTGGACTATCATCTCTACCCCCAGTATTCCGAGAGGTCATGTTGACAGAAGCAAACAAAGGCTCATCTTCATCAGGCATAGGTTCACACTGAATCCGATTGAAGACAGATTGTCGTTTTGTTTGACATCTGCATTGCATTGTGACTCTCGGCTGGAAGTCACATTCATGATCAACATAGTCCTGAACCATTGATTGACATCTGCATTGAATTATGACTCTTGGCTGGAAGTCACATTCAGCATGATCCATTGTCATAGAATTATTCCTTCTCTTCTGTTGAAGGTGTTCTCGTAAATCTGTCTGTGACGACTGAGGTACATCAGAGAACAATCTTTGTGTATTTTTAGGAATATATTTCTGGTTCTTGAATTTTGATGGCTCTTGATTATATAGAGAGTGATTAATATGAGCCACATAATTTCTAGCATACTCTGCATCCGGATCTTTTATCTTCATTTCCGATTGGTGTAGTTTCTTAACACCAGAAGTGCTTCCCAAACGGGTTTGATTAAGTTTTGTTCTTAGATCAGTTGAAAGTAATACATTGGTTTTTGAAACTTGGAGTTTTCCTTCCACTGATCTGGATACTTGCAGAGAAGGAAGAGTTGAACCATCCCCTTGATTAGGAGTTGGTAACAGACCCTCTTTCATAGACAAATTCTGTGCCCAATTCGAAGAAATCGTAGAAGAAGACATTAAGGAATGTTTCTTCTTAGACTTATTCAAGTTTGGAGACATAGAATGTCCAGAAGGAAGAGTAGTCAAAAGACCATCTCCTTTTCTTTGACTAACAAAATTGTCAGTCAAAGCTGTTCCTGAAGTAAAGACTACAGGAGCAGAAGAAACAACTAAAGAGTTATTTCTTTTCGAAGGGACTTTGTGTTGAGACCACCCCCAGTTCTAGTAGAACTTGGCAAAGAAGAAGAGATAGCTAAAGAGCTATTCTTCTTAGATGAAATACACGCTGAAACAGGCTTGGTTAAAGAACCAAGTGCTGTTAGCGTGACTTTTGATTTTAGAATTACACGCTGAACAGATTTGGCTAAGGAGCCAGTACTGTCAGCAGTGACTTTTGACTGTGAGATTGCACGCTGGAACAGGTTTGGCTAAAGAGCCAGTACTGCCAGCGTGACTTTTGACTGTAAGATTGCACGCTGGAACAGGACTTTGGCTAAGGAAGCCAGTGCTGTCAGCGTGACTTTTGAATGCTGTCGTCTTTGAGCGCACAAGAGTGTACGTGCTTGTAGTAGAGTCTTTGTCAGTGTTAGGAGTAGACACTGTGGCAGAGACTCCACCATTGACTACCAACTGATTCTTAGGGACATAGACAGAGCGTCCCTTCGACTTGGCAGTGGTGATGGAGGCTGAAGTAGGGCTTGCCACCCTTAGCCCGCTGTATTTCTTCGTAGGCGAGTTGATCGAATTGGATCGATATCACCTTCTTCGTCGAGCCGACTGACGAAGTGTCGCATTGAGTTGTTGCCATCTCAGAAGAGGAGATGGTTTTCCCCAGCAGAGTCGCCAATTTAGTTTTCCATAAATAAATTCACTTTATTTATTGTGTATCTGGGAAAATTACAACTGTAGGAATCCGATCTAGAAGACGATCGCTTTATCCCTTGGACTATGCGAAGAAGAAAAAGCTCTCAAAATTTTGACAGTAAGTTAGATAACTATGTATCTGTACAATGAATGAGAAAAAGAACTCTATTTATAGAGTCAAAAATAACTGAAAGGATAACTGTCTTCACAACCTGTGCCTAGTTGAAAATCACGCAGGATTTAACATACGCAAGGTTGTGAGCAGTTACTGGACGTGGCCTGTAACTGTTGGACACATGGCAATCATGCATGAGTCGTGTGCAAGTTACAGGACACGCAGGCGAGAGATAGTGGCATGGCTGCCACGTACTCCAATTTGATGAAATCTACGCAGACTTGTTGAAGACGAAATCCACGCAGACTTGGGTCAGAAAGCTTCAAAATCCACGCAAACTTGGGGCAAGAAAGCTTCAGAATCCACGCAGACTTGAGGCAAAAAGCTTCAGAATCCACGCAGACTTGGGGTAGAAAGCTTCAAAATCCACGCAGACTGTGGGACATGAAAGCTTCAGAATCCACGCAAACTTGAGACAGAAAGCTCAAAATACACGCAGACTTGAGGAAGGAACATATAAGTTCAAAATACACGCAGACTTGAGCCAGAAAGGCTCAAAATATACGCAATATTGAGGCAGAACTGCCAGCTGTCTTGATTCGACGTGCCTCGACTGACACAAAATCTCTGACAGTGATTGCTTTTGTCAGTCGCATTAAATGACAAGAAGCTCTTTTGGTACGCCAACTTGGTGAAGGCTGAGTCTTGCTGAAGAAGATTTCAAAAGTCACGCAATAGTCGGCTGTGATCTCTCGAGTTCCGTGCATACGTGGCATAATGAGGAGACATTCTTCGACTGTCGTGCTGTCAGTCATAATGACACTCTGACAAAATGATGAACTGTCTTCCAGCGTGATTTTTTAAATATTGTCGTGACTTTGAGACCTTGTTCCGATCAACTCAGCGTGACTTTCATTTTTAAGGCCTACAAACCCTATTTATAACATACATGTGCAGTGATATAAACAAAACTATTATCATGAAATTTATATTTAAATTACGAATTTAGCTGGAGAAAGCAGAGAACCATAAATATTGGGGTTTTGAAAATTTAACATCAACGACATATTAATATGTATTCAGATAGGTGGAAATCAAAGTGTAGCATGCATACGTGTCAGGAAAGTGTCCACTATATAAATTCATATATATTCTTATGTCCCACTATAAAAATTTAATTCTATGTTAAGACCAACATTTAGATTCCTACCAAGATTATAAAGTAGGTGATTGACGAAATCAAGACAGTTTTATTATCATTATTACTTAATACGAGAATAATAGCAAGAAGGAAATAACAATAAAATCCGTTCTGCTTATCTGTTTAAAGAAGGAACCATTTTGAAACCCAGAGTTAAAATATCAAATCCAAGATAAAGTCTAGCAAAATCATCGATTCATTGTATTAAGAAGAAATTTATGGTAAGAAGTTACACAAGGTTTATAAAAACAGCTAAACCTACTCCTAAGTTAAATAATAAGAACTAGACAAAACAAACAAATAATAATTCTTTTTTTTGAATGATTGAAACAAAAGTAGAGAAAATATGTTCAAAAATATTTAAGGTACAATCTGATAATCATATGCGTCTATCCAAAATCATGGTACTCTAAATCCTCGTCATACTAGTAAGCAAGGCTACGATAATCACAAAGTCCTCGACTTAGGCACATACCTCTAGAATCGTGGTATTTAACATTTTCGCGGTGCCGCTAGCTTGGCTGCAAAAAAATTAAATTCTCACACCCGAGAAATATATCCAAAATCAGACTATATGTCCTCACCATGCTGGCTAATGTGACTATAGAAGACTAGATTCCATAACTTTGATGACCTAGCCCATATAATTTCATCTTGACAAAAATTAAATTAAATCAACAATGGATACCCCAAAATCAAATTTATCAGCGAAAATCAAAATTCAAAAATGAACAAAAATTCTTCAAATCGTATAAATACAAACTCGGATGCTACAGCTAACATCAAGATTCAAAATTTAACAATCTTCCATCAAAATCAATAAATACAAACTCAAATTCAATAATAATACATCAAAATCAAATTCAACAACAGAAAGTAAAGATAAATCAAATCAAGAAAAACGAGTTTTCAAATCGGAGTTAAACAAGATTCTCAAGGGTTGTCCCAAGAATCTCTCAAGGGATCCTAATTGTGATTGAGTATCTTCAAAAATATATCATATTCCTACTGCAGGCTGTAGTGGTACTCTAGTTCGAATACCACTACACAAACTCGACCTGCATGGGCCACCACTAAAAACGTGTCACGACCCGCACCCACTGTTAGGGTACGAGAACGTAACAACGCCCAGCCTACGCCGCAGTGTCGGCGGTAGAACGTTGTCCTAGGTCACAACATCTAACAATATAATGCTAAGCAGTTTATACTCCCCGAATGGGGGTGACATAGCAGATACAGTCTCAATCACGTCTAAGGCAGAGCATGATAAGGATAGATAAAACATGAAATCCAAAAGAGATACAGCAGAGAGAAATCTAAGTGTCTAAAATACACAAACCCAGAAATACATCTCAAATCTCAAAATACAGTAATCCTTAAAGTAAATACAACTCCAGACAATAGGAATAACTATCTAAACAACCTCTAAAGTGTCTCCTCTAGGCTAGCAGGCAACCTCCAGGTTATCTGTCAAATTTATCAACATGTCCAGTCAGGACAGGAGCGAGTACAGTACATCTCAACAGCTCATAGCAGGTTAGAAATATAATCATACAGTAAAGTAAGATACAAGTACTGAAAGAAATGCTGTATGTAAACAGAGAGAGAGTTGTAACAGAAATATCTACTATAAATAGAGACTAACAGTGGCTAGTGAGTCAGAGTACAATATAGACATGTAAATGGCATAGAAGATTCTGATAAGACACTATGGAAGAGATTCTGATAAGATACTACTTGGGTATTATTCACATGTCTACTTCTACTCCCCCGTACCCCCAATCAGTACAGAAGGATCCAAACAAGTTATGTTATGATTCTATGTAATAGCCCCCGAAGGGTGGTAAGCCCCCGAAGGGTGGTACATAGTAGTCCCAAGAATGGGGATTCTAGGAGATTCTATGATACCCAGTAAATGGGATAAGAGATTCTAGGAGACTCTGTGATCATAAGAGTATATGTCACAAGTGATTAAAGAATCAGTGAAGCATAGTGATACCTCATATAAGTGAAACGCACAGAACATGTAGTACCCGATGCTCCCTAAGGATAACATCTCAAGAAGGGATCCATATTGTACCAATCCGTGTGACCAACGTGACAGTAACAAGTAAAGTAATTTAATGCAGGAAAAAATTCTAAGCAGGATATGAAATGATCAGAGAATGTACTCGCCTGGTGTCTAAATGTCCAAAGTAAATATAATATCCGAGGAGAGGTGTCTGGCTCCTAATCAGAACAGCACAAGTCACAACAAGTCCAAAATAACAATATGAAGTTCTATTATGCATTCTACATGATTCTAGGTCAATCTAGACCAAAGTCAACTCTTGGTCAACTTGGTCAACCCTGAAAGTCAAACCTAGGTCAACTATGGTCAAACTAGGTCTAACAAGTCTAAATTAGGTCAAACAAGTTATTCTAGGTCTAAACAAACTAAGTATATGCAAATCAAGTATCCAAAAAGCTACTAACTCATAGCCTAAGTCACTTGCTAAACCAAGCACAAAACTAAACCATAAGCTAACAAGGCACACAAACTTAGTCATATAATGTATATATATATATATTATTCACATTCACATATTCATATACATAGATATATATAGGAAAGCTATATATATAGGCACATACATATATATAGAGAGAGAGAAAGAGAGGTAAAAGAGTAAGTGAGTATGTGTGTGTTTGGCATGTGTGTGAAAGGATATGTGTTAATGTTCTAAAATTTAGTGATAGGTAGGTGCATGTGACATGGGATACATGATGTCAAAGGGTGTATGAATGCATGTGTGTAAAAGGTTATAGGTTAACTCAGTTTATAGAAATACATACATACATACTTACCTTGTATACATGCATAATACATATCATGTATATTGCATTTACATGATACATACATGTATACTTGTATTATATTATACTTACATTCATGCATATTAGATACTTGTATTTATATTAACATATTGCAAACATTGATTTCATTCATGCATCTATGCATTACCTACATGTTTTATACATATGCATACATTGTATATTCATATCATTTCATACATTAACATAGAGACATACAAACATGCACACATCATATATTTTATACCTTGTATTACCTTACATATCATGTTATATATTATCATTCATTCCTTTCATATATTACATTATCTTCAAGTTGAATACATCATATATGAATAAAATACATTATCTTGCATGCTTGCATTCATATATTGCATTCTATATTACCTATATACATGTATTTCCTCCATTCATTCATGCTTGCATTATATACTCTACATTACCATACATGTTATCATTATATATTGCATTATAATATTTATACATTATGCATTCATATCTATCATTACATATATATCTTGCATTCATATCTAGCATTCATTATATACTTTCATGCATACATTGTATATCATTCTTTTATTCATGCATTGCTTATATGCATTATATTAATTGCATTCCTACATGCTTGCATTCAACCATATATATACATTAATGTAAAGAGAATATGTATCATATATATATCATTTCATTCATCTAACATGTCATGCATTACATACTCTATATTCATTTAATATCCATACTACATAGGCTCATAGGTTACACAAAATACATATATCGTATAGTCACTCTTCTACTTAAAATTAATACTCTACCAATTGGGCATTCATTAAATTCTAGGATTAAAGTATGTTATATATCTTTGTGTTAGCTTTCCGAAACTTTAAATGGATCGTATTTTCGTGTCCGGAAGCTCCCGAAATCGCAAAAATACCGAAACGCGTTCGTCTTTCGTACAGCTGACACTCAAATAATTTTACAGAAAGTTTTAAAATGAATTTGGCTTATTAAAATATATATTTGGAAAGCTAACTTCGATACGCTTCTTTCAAAAAAATGGAAGGTTAATTGGAGTTATGAACTAAAAGTTATGGTATTTCTAAGTTACTCTCGCTACTAAAAACGTGGATAGAAATTATGACGAATTTAGGTAGTTTGAGACAAAAGAAACACAAGTATATAACATAATATATCAAGAACTCACTCTCTACACTAATATATATATATGAGACACTATAGAACACATCTCCAATACAAAATATATGAGATTAAACATGTAATAATTCATTCATACATAACAACAATACATAGTGTGTCCAAATTTGGGGTTTTCCCACATGGACACAACCACAACACAAAGGACACTCCTATGACCTCCAAATGGACACAAAATGGACACAAATGGAGATACAACCATGGGGATCATTCCTATGGGTTCAAAATATTTCTATATGCATGTAGGGATGGATTAGAGGAGAGATTATACCTTCCGGGAGAGAAATTCAAAGGAAAAGCCTTTCGATACGGCACCGACACGTAGAGATTCCAAAAGAACACGAACGAGCTCCGAATCCTCCCAAACTTGGCTAGCACCCTTTAACCATGGAGTAGAAGAGAAATAAAGAAGATTTGGTAGAAGAAGGGGTTGATTTGGAGATGAAATCAATGGAGGTTCATCTCTAAATTAATTTGGGGAAGAACAAGAGAGAGAAAGTGGATGAAAACAAATGAATGAAGGAGTGACTCACTCCTTATCCCCCCCATAAGTGGCTGCCCAAAAAGGGTGAGGTGTCCCCTATTTAAATGTCCAAAATGCCCTCCACTAATCTATTTGATTTAAATTAGGAATGGGTTAAAGGTTGAGGTCAATTTAGTCTAGTTTTAAGTCTCTAATTAAACTAAACCTATCCGTAAATAATTAGTCTAACTAATAACTAAAATTAATATCATGTGGACTAAAATTAATATCATGTGGGCCATGCCTAACTAGTGTGTGGGTTCCACTAGAGTCAAACTACCTCCCGGGTTCCCGTTTCAAGTCGGATTGAGTTGAAATTCGAACCCGACTCAAATAACCCCAAAACAATATCATAAATAATAAAATAAATTTCAACCCCAAAATAATATTATAAATAATAAAACAAATTTCAAAAATATTCAAAAATGTAAAATGACAAAAATACCCCTGTTTCTAAAAACTGGGGGTGACACTGGCTGCTCAAAAATCTTTCTCGGCATATCGTCGCACAACTCATCAATCTGGCGGGCAATGGTATCCTCGACTCGGGACGACTCAGCCTGTGAGGGTTGTGAATGCCCACTGGCAGAGGGAGCCCTAGATGCCTGTATCGCAACAAATGTGTCGTATGACCCCGTACCGTAGTACGTACCTCTATGAAGACCACCAACGACGGTCTTCCAGAGCTCGTCCTCCGACTGAGGCGGAGAGGGCTGCGATGTACCAACCCCTCCCTCTGCCGGTGCACTAGCACTCGCACGCTCACGTAGCCTAACAAATTCGTCCTAGAAATCATTGTGCATCTCTATAAATTAGTACTTACCTAAATTAGCCTAATAAACGTCTAAAATATTTAATTATTATTAACTATATGGTTATCTGTATATTCTTCAAGTTATGTTAAAAATTAACGAAATCTAAATTAGTACTTACATAGCTTTGAGTAGTCCGGTCGTCGATGAGCTTCCCGTCCTTCCGATGGGTGGCCAGGAAGACGGTCACCATGTTTACGTCCTCACCCCTCTATACCTGCGTGTTTGTTATATTTTATTTTTTAGTAAAATAGAAAATTATATACTCCTACTATCAATAAAATCTTATATATTACAATAAATTACATACCAGACGACGGAAATGCTCTGTCATAGGAATCGATCCACCATACCATTTTTCGGCCCTCGTCCTAGCCGCCTTCGCCTTCTCCGACCGCTCTCTGTACCGGGGCTCCTCAAATCGAGCCCTCATCATGGTCCACTGGTCAGGCATGATCCAACCAGCAATCGACTTTCCGGAGCGCTGACAAGCTTTCTGATCGTCAATTGCATCACGGATCAGCTTAGCGACGACGGCAGGAAACTGCCTCTCAATCTGCTCGGCCCGGTGTGGTGGATAAAAATAAGTCCTCTACAAGAATTACAAATTAAAATAATAAGTTCTAAAAAATGCTTAAAATTATATTAATCATACTAAATTAACTATCTTTAATTACCTTGAAGTGGGCAAACCAGAATGCCTTCCTCTCTTCCGAGGCATCCGAGTAGTTGATCCACGGACCCCCATAGTTGGACCTCAGAAAGGAGCCCAACGCTCTCTGTACCGACGAGGGACGATATCTGTATACAACGATAATTATATTAATATATATATATATATATATATATATATATATATATATATATATATATATATATATATATATATATATATATATATTCATTTAACTTACTTCGTAGGACCGTCGGTCCAAATCTCCATCCGCGTCTCGTCCTGAGGTGCACATGGAGGGTCGCTCTGGTATGGATCCGTACGGGCGGGAGTAGGGACTACCTCCTCCACCTGTTCCCCACCCGCTATGCTGCTGTCAGCGGTAGGAAGGCTAGGGAAAGGAGTATCAGCAAGCCTGGAACTGCTCGTCCCAAGTGTATTGCCACCCGAACCTGCGACCGTATGGTACAATAGAGTGCTCGGGTCAGACGATAGTCCGGAGCTATCCTCTGGTAACGGAGCTCTCTGCCCACCTAAGGACACGGCTCGTCCTGACCTATCTCCTTGTCGTCCTGATATGCCTCCGCATCGTCCTGCCATACTGATAATAACATATGATTAAAAATATAAATAAATACAATGACAGTTTAGAAATATCTGCATACATTGGAGTTCATAATTTAAGTTTACAAAAATCTGAATACTAATAGAAATGATTGTAGTTCATAATTTAAGATTACATAAATATGAATAAAATCACAGTTTCTCAATTATCCTCTGAAAATTCATCTTCTTCATTTGCCTCCTCCTCCTCATCCTCTTTCTCTTCCTCCTCATCGTCACTAGCATCTCCTTCGTCTTCTCCTTCGGATACTTGTACCTCTTCTACACAAGTAGATATGAAATGGGAAACTTCTGCTGAGTCGACATCAACTGTATTTGGTACAAGAGACAGCTTGTCCTCCTGATAAGCCACTTCGTCGACATCGTAGGTATTTCTGGCTTTAGTCTTGCATACTGCCTACCAGTCGTACCTCGTTGTTCCCCGTCTAGGATATGTTGTAAATATACGAGTTGAGCTTAACTTGCTAGGATAAATGGTTCGTATCCTTGGTATCGACGACAGTAGTTAATATCCACAAGACCATGCTTGTTAATTTTCCATCCTTGATCTTGTATCGGATCGAACCAATCAACTTTGAACAACACGATCTTGGCAGGCTCTATGCCATAGTTGTACGTCAATTCCATGATCTCCCGTAAGACGCCATAGAAATCATTGCCTGGAGTAACATCTTTATAGTTTGTAGATTTGATACACAAGCAACTATTTTTTATGGAATCAAGATCCAGGAAGCTATCTCTAATGGGAGCATTTGTTGACTTGAACTTAAACCCATTCACGCAATAACTTGGCCATATTTTGACGGCATAAATTGGGCCCTTGGCAAGAGTTCTAATAGATTCATTCTCAAGGATGACGTCCGGACGATCGACCTAAACACGAGAAGATACAAAATTAAGTTCAATGTTAAGTTATTTCTTGTGCAAATACAAATGGAGGAAGATTCTAACTAGCTTCTTACTTACATATGCATTCAACCAAGACGGGAAATGAAGTCTTATTTCTTCTTCTACTTCTTCATCTGCAATGTATGGTCTACTTGACCTCACCTCATCATTAAATTTGCTGAAAACCAATAAATATCGGGATATACTCATTAAATTATAATAACGTAATCAACAAATATATGACTTGAACGTTGAAGATTTTACTTACCGCTCTAGCTTTTCCACTTCCACTACTAAAATACAGCAATTTGGCGACGGAAGATTAGTGACGGAACGTATCCGTCGGCCATAGCGACGGTCTCGCGACTACCTTGTGACGGGCTACCGTCAGAAAGCAATGGATAATTTTTTTAGTTTTTTTGCATCAAAATCAGTCGCACATCCGTCGCTCATTTGACGAAACTTTAGCGACGGATTCATGTCCGTCGCTAATATGTCGAACAATGTGGCGGCAAAATCTGTAAAAAAATGGTGCGCTAAATTGGCGTCTATCTAGCAACGGACGTTCCGTCGGTAATCCAGTGGGTATTTAGCGACTACCTTCCGACGGATATATCCGTCGGTAATCCGTCGCTAAATACTGTAACCTAACTTAAATTGAACCGACGGGGGAGAATTTTTCATTCCTCCCAAAAAGACTCTCTCTCTTCCCCTCTCTCTCTCTCTCTCTCTCCGGCGAGCTCTCTCCGACGGGTACCACATTCTCCGACAAAGCTCTCTCCGACGGGATATCTCTCTCTCTCTGGTATGCTCTATCTCTCTCTCTGTTTAGCATGACATATAGGGTTTCGGGTTGGTGGGGGGGTCGGCTGTCGCTGGGGCCGCCGGGGGGAGGGATGGAGTGGGGGAGGAGGTTGTTGAGGGCGGAGGACAGGGTAGGGTTTAGGGTTTCGGGGCAGGGGTAGGGTTTCGAGTCGCGATTGGTTGTGGGTCGGCTGTCGTGGGGGCCGACGGTGATGGGGGGAGGGTAACAGTCTAGTGCTCACTATCAGCTAATTCCAATTTTCTCGAATGCTTTTTTTGTATGCTCATCTGTCAATATTATATTATTAGGAGCAGTAAAATGAACTTAATGTTAGAAAATTTTACCTTGATGAAAATGTGGTGTTAATAGGATTATCGGATGATTTAAGTAAAGATTAATAGGCAATATCAATGATGAAAATGGTCATGAATTAAGAAGCTATTAAACCTAGCTTTGAAGAGCCATAAAATGAATTACCGTTTGTAAAATGAATGTCCAATGAATGAAATTTTTTGGGTTTTAAATGTCATCAAGTAGGAGTAATGAAGGGCATGGTCTTTTCCAAACAAATATACAACACTTAAGTGCACATCATGCAAGATCTCTGTTAGGCCAGCTTATTATTGACTGAACATTAGCAAGCTATGTATGGACCGGTGGGATAGTGTCTGGTTCCAAACATGTCTAACAAAAATATTGCACTTACAAAGTCATCAAAAGAATGCTGGTAACTAAAGATAAGCTTCACATTTTTGGTATCAGTGTTGACACCATGTGTGTACTCTGTAACAAGGATGTTGAGTCTATTGCTCACTTTTTTTTGCCTGTGACTACTCTAGAGCAACCTTGGAAAGCATCAGGGACAGAATAGGCCTAGGATCCAAAGCTGGATAATAACTTAGTTAAGAAATGAGGACTCTAAAACCTTGGTTGAGGTTCAGACATTTACCAAATCCTAGTATCCCCAAAATTTGAGATATCTGCTAACTTTGGCCTACCAAATATTGACGCCATTTACATCTCAGGTCCTACTAATATGATACCTCACTCGAGAATCTCAGGATCTTGGACAAGAATCAGTAAAATGCTTAAGGTTTTGCTGATTAACTACAAAAAAAGAGTTTTCCAAACATAACTTTTTTTGGCATTTCAGATTCAATTGAAGGGAGAGCATTCTTTTTGAGATAACATAAGTTTAGAATACAATTTAGAGGTAGACAAGTATAAGGTTGTAATTCAAAATTTGAATAATACAAACCATAGACACACAAAAACCAAAAAAAGGATAAATGAAGAGAATTTACTTACTCCATTAAGGTCCCAACCTTTTGTACTAACATATTTCAAAAACATGAATACAGTAAACAAAAAGGTAAGTAAAATGATGGGTAATACATAAAATGATGAAAGAACCAATAACAACTACGTAGCGGCTGCTAAAGAGATCCAAGGAACAAATATTAAAATACGAGCATTATTGGTATCAGGATGGCCTAATATATTTGATATGGGGACAAGCCACCTATAAGTTTGATATAGGAACAAGCCACATAAAATTACAAGTATGACTTTGGATGCAATACTAGTATCAGGAAAGAATTATTGGTATCAGGATGTCCATGCTACAAAAAAACAAAGGACACTATTCTTAAGGTCAAATGCAAGACGACTTTTCCAAGTAGATGTGCCAACAACTACATGTATATAATGGTAGTACTACTTCAAATCCACATGAAAGAATTCAGCTTTGGTTCAGAACGTCGTAAGACAGTTCGGTCCGTAAGCGGGACCACCACCCAATAGCATGTTGCCACCAGAAGCAGAACCCCGTATTTCTTCCAGAGAATCTTCTAATTGTTCCAGAGCTGGGTTCAGAACGTCGTGAGACAGTTCGGTCCATATCCAGTGCGGGCATTAGAGCATTGAGAGGACCTTTTCCTAGTATGAGAGGACCGAAAAGGACGTAGAAATCTGTTTCATTCATATGTATGATAGAATAGGGGGTTAGGTTAAATAAATGAACCCCTTTCTCTCTACGTATTATAAATGCAATGTTTGGATAATATATGAAATGTAATGTATAGGTAAGCATTAATATAGGTAATAACATGTAATCACCGGTGGGGCTGGCTCGGCCGGGAGAGACTGTACCCTATAGCTCGACAACCAACCGGAGAGGATACTCTGAGAGATCCATCTGAGTAGGACGTATACTCTGAGAGATCACCTTTACAAGAATGATATCAGTAGTGGGATTGAGTGTTGGAGGAAATATTATCAGAGTATACGTCCTACTCAGATGGGTCTCTCACAGTTACAAATGGTGGATGTGCTCCGTCAACAGATTCTTGCTCTGAGCCAAAACTTTGCTCCGGAGCTCAAGTGGACATCCTTCGTGTAGAGCTCGAGTGAGAGGTTCCTGACAGCATGGTGGTCTCCTTTGTTAAAGTATCCGTGCTCGTCCCACAACCAATCAAATTTTTTTTTCATTTCTAATCTCTTGAATATGAAGCTCTGCTTCACATTTGGCTCTACCTTCTGGTATGTAAGAACCAAATGTGAAAAAGAGTTTCATATTCAAGATATTAGAAATGAAGAAATTTTTGATTGGTTGTGGGACGAGCAAGAATCCTTTGACAAAGGAGACCACCATGCTGTCAGGAACCTCTCGCTCGAGCTCTACTCAAGGATGTCCACTCGAGCTCCAGGGCAATGGATTGACTCAGAGCGAATTTCTGGACAGAGATGACGAAGAAGATGGCTGCCAAAGCTTATGTAAGTTTTTTAATTCTTTATACGTATTATATTTTTGTCATTTTGTATTACTGTAATTAAAATCGATCATTGCATCGTATCAATAGGCAATTTTGTACATTAGTTACAAGTGCTACTTAGTTAAAGTTCAAGTGCTACTTAGTTGTGTCTCTCTCTCTCTATCTATCTCGCTATCAATGCTATAGTATTGTTCCCCTCGCAATACGGAATGGTCCGATACAGATACTCTGAGTATCAGACCATTCCTATGTGTATCGGTATCGCAATCACAATACCGATACTCGAGTATCGCATTGATACTCAAGTATCACATATGATAGTTCTCTCATTTATTTGTCAATTACTGTATTTCAGTTCTAGTTAGTTTATGTGATTCTCTGATAGTTCTCTCATTCATTTTCAACCGCTCCCCCCTGTGAATATTGATTTTACCAGATGGCACCCATGACCCGAGGAGTGGCACGTCGTTTGAGGGAAACAGTGAATGCTGAGGTGGCTCCTCCTACTGTTAAGGAGGAAGTGGCACCGGTAGCTAGTAAGACCGGGAGTTCTATTCATCCAGCACCGGTAGCTAGTGAGACCGGGAGTTCTATTCATACAGCACTTGCAAGGGACTACATCTCTCCTGCCGCTGTCGATCCCACTTATTCGAGGTGGTTGCGTGATCGTATCACTGAGCGTTTGCGTGAGCTGCGTGGTTCTCATCAGCTATTAGTACTTATTTGTATTGGACTATTTGTATTGGGTTGTTTATGTTTGGATATTTTGCTATGTATGTTTGGGATAGTGTGTTGGATATTATGTTGGATATTTTGTTGGTCATTGTGTTAGATATTTTTGTGTATGTTGTGATATATTAGATGTTTGGAGATATTGTGTTGGTAATATGGATATTTGTTGGATATATTGGATGTCGGATATGTTATATTTGTGTATGGTGGATGCTGAATATGTTATTTTACAGGAAATAGTCTCTTTCCTGCAATTTTTTTTTCAAAAATATTTCAGTTAGCGACGGATTACCGACGGGTTGCCGACGGACTGTTGCAGGTATCGACGGATTATCGACGGGTTACCGACTAACTTTTGCACCTAGCGACGGTTTCCTGACGGATAGTCCGTCGGCCTGTTTCTGGAAAAATTTTGCGACGGAATGGCGACGGAATTTTCGTCGCTCATATTCTGGAAATATGGAAGATTTCCAGAAGGGTGGCGACGTATTATCCGTCGCTCTGCCACCGCTAATCCGTCGAGGTTAGCGACGTTTTGAGCGACGGATATTGCGTATCAGAAAACCTCGGATACACGGTTAGCGACGATTTAGCGATAAATTGTCCGTCGCTAATTTTATGAATGTATTAAAAATTTAAAATGTCGATGTTGACGGAAAGTCGTCGGTTAGCCGTCGCTAAAAGTTTTTATTTTGCCAACGTAAATCCGTCGCTAATTAGTCGCGAAGCGGCGGACTAGCGACGAGCTAGTTTTAGCGACGAGGATATTTTCGACGGATTTTTTTAGCCCGTATCCCTCGAAAATCCGTCGGTAACATGATTTACCGATGGATATCCGACGGATTTGGCCGTCGCTAAATTGTTGTATTTTAGTAGTGTTCATCATCCTCGCAGTTGAGTAATATATATAACTGGGCAGTCCTTAGTTCCTCATCATTCAAATATCTTTTTTTTCAGTTTTCCAGAAGGCTTTCCAAGAGCATTGAAGACTTTCAATAATGCATCATTATATTCTATATCTCTATCGTCGTTCCTCGGAGCTCTTGTTCTATTTGTAGCAATATGAGGCTTGAAATACATTGAACAAAAGTTTGTAATCTCCTCAAAGACATAGGCTTCACAAATAGAACCCTCGATCCGTGCCTTATTTTCACCTTCCTCTTCAGGTGGTTTAGATGGTGCTCGAACGGGTACATCCACCGATAACCGACGGGCCCACCAATACGTGCCTCATAGGAAAGATGAATTGGCAAATGCTCCATAGAATCGAAGAATCCAGGAGGGAACACCCTCTCAAGCTTATACAATGTTACTGCAATGTCCTTCTCCTGCTTTTCAAGCCGATCGACGAGCAACTTAGTTGAACAAAGATATCTGAAGAATATGCTAAGCTCTGTCAGTGGATCCCAAACGACCTGAGGTAAGAATTTCCGAAATGCAATCGGGATTAACCTCTCCATAAAAATGTGACAGTCGTGGCTCTTCATACCCTATAGTTTGTTCTCCTTCGGGTCAACACATCTTCTCAAATTTGATACGTACCCGTCTAGAAATTTTAGGCCCTGGATCCACCTACAAAGTTTACCTTTGTCCTCCTTGTCCAGTGAGAAAATGGCCTTGGGCTGCTTATATTTTCTACTGCCTTCCTTTATCAAATGCAACTCTGAACGTCTGCATTTCTTCTAAGTCCAACCTGGCCTTGGGATTGTCTTTCGTCTTCTCCTTTACGTCCATCATAGTATTATTATATTGTCAAATGCATTCTTCTCGATATGCATGACATCCAGGTTATGTTTGAGCAGATGGTCACTCCAATATGGTAGGTCCCAGAATATACTCCTCTTCGTCCAGTTGTGAGCGCGGCCAAATCCATCACACTTGTACCCCGCTGTAGGCTCTTCAATAGCACTTGACAATTCTTTAACTTCCTCCCATATCGTGTCCTCGGACCACCGTGGCGGTGGACTGGACTTCTCTACCACGCTAGCACGAAAAGCATTCCTGTTCCTCCGGTACGGATGATCCTTTGGCAGGAACTGTCGATGACAATCGAAGAAGCATGATTTTTCTTTGTGTTTCAAACGGAAAGCCTTAGTGCGATCCATTCAATACGGACATGCGAGACGACCATGGGTTCTCCAACCCGATAACATTTCATAGGCCAGGAAATTATTGATGGTCCACATTAGTGCGGCCCTCATATGAAAGTTCTACTTTCTGGAAATATATGTGGTTGCACCTACTTCCCACAACTGATTCAGCTCATCTACCAAGGGTTGTAAGTACACATCGATGTTCCTCTTCGGGTTCTTCGGACCTGGAATAATAACAGTTAGAAACATATAAGGAGTCTTTATAAACATCCAAGGCGTCAAGTTGTACGGAGTAACAACCACATGCCAACAAGAATATTGTGAGCCCGAAAGTCCAAATGGGGTAAAACCGTCGGAGGAAAGCCCCAATCTGACATTACACGGCTCCGAAACAAAATCGGGCTACACTAGATCAAAGTGCTTCTATGCTTCCCCATCGGATGGATGATCTAGTACTCCATCTTTGTTCCCGCTTGTGCCAACTCATATTATCAGCTGTCTCCTTTCCATAAACAACCTCTGCAACCGCGGCGTCAAAGACAAATAGTGCATCGAATCTGTTGGCTTGCGTGCACCAGAAGTCCTTGTTGTACTAGTTGCCTTGAAGCGATCGGTACCACAAAATCTGCAGGCGTCTTCATCCTTGTCGTCCTTATAGTACAACATGCATCCGTTGTGACATGCATCAATTTTTCATACCCCATCCAGAGCGATCTCACCATTCTCTTGGATCGGTAGAAGTCTTTAGGTAACTTGCCACCCTCCGGCAATATCTCTTTAATTAACTCCAGGATTCGGTTGTAGCATTCTTGAGACATGTTAAAATCTGATTTTATGCTCAACAATCTTGTAATCACCTCCAACGGTGAATGGTCATCACAACCAGGATATAAAGGAGTCCTTGTATTCTCCAGCAACTCCATGAACTTTGCAGCATCGGTATTCGGTGCCTCCTCAGCTGCATATTGATTGTTCGGATCGAAACTAGGCCCCGCGGTATCGAAAACCATATTCGTCCATCCTTAGTCGTAATCAGCATGCTCGGACATCTACATAAGGCTCCACATAAGGCTTCGGCTCGGATGCTAAAGGCACAAGTTTTCCGTGTGCGATCCACTGATAATAATTTGGCATGAAATCCCTCGAATACAAATGATATGTCACATCCACTTCTGAATGATATTTCAAGTTGCGACATCTCACACGTGGACACTTAATTTTTGTACGGTCCATGTACTGAGGGAACGCCTTGGCAAACTACAGGAACTGTTGCACACCCTGTATAAATTCATCTCGCACACCGCACATGTCATCAGGATGACGATTGTACATCCACAAACGGTTTCGCAGATAGTAATTCATATCCATTTTAAGATAATTCTGCAAAGATTGACACAGATAGTAATTCATCAGGATGACGATTGTACATCCACAAACGGTTCCGCAGATAGTAATTCATATCCATTTTAAGATCTTTTGACAAGTGTGAGAACGGATGGATCCGAACACAACCCAAAATTCATTCTAGCATACATTAGTGTGAATCATCTATGTTCTGTACATATGGTGTAGTATATGTTCTTATCGAATCTAGTATCTGAAGGATGTAACAGAATCAATAAGATGAACCCACAAAATATAATACTAAGACATTATCTACTACTAAAAGATGTAGTGATAGGTTGTCGTATCATCATTGCCGAGGGTCGGAGGACAGTCAACTTTATCTACGGCTACATAGTTTCTAACTCGCCAATCGAATGGCTGCATGGACTATGTCCTGATCACGATATCGTACCGTAGATTAATGCAAAGTCCTTATAGCAAATGTCGTACATAGATTTCTGCCTCGCCAGTCGAATGGCTGCAGGGACAGTGTCTGACTGGTACATGTAATTCAAAATCAGATTAATGGGACAGTTAATTTCTCTCCCCATATATATACTAACTAATATAATACCATGGAGTTGGGGCCCTACCTCTCCAGCTATAACTTAATTCAATGCGAAGTAGGGGGAACTTGAACTAACCAAGTAGGGGACTGACAAGGTTGAACATAGAAACTAAACTGGAACATGGGACTGGTCACTGAACATTTAAAGTAGGACTGGATCCTATACTACCTGGGAACTGAAGAAGAAGTTTTGGACTGTACACGATATAAATTTGGGGCTGAACATTAATATAAGGTTTGAACATATAAAACAGGGACTGACACAAAGGATAACAAGACTAGACATGTAATGAATGTAGCGACTGATACATTACTAGTAGACTGAACAAATAGTGCAACTAAGGACTGAACAATGGGCTAACTGCTAACCCCAATACCTCTGTCCATTGATACCTCAAATATGGCAGTCACACTGCTGCTGCTGTCACGACCCGCACCCTGATTAGGGGCACGAGAACGTGGGTACGTCCAGCCTACGCCGCAGTGTCGACGGTAGAACGCTGTATAGGTCATCTATAACATCTAACATCTAACAATAAGATATATAAACCTGTCATCTCCGCACGGAGGTATAACATAACATCTCAACTCTATATCTCAAACACAAGTCTAGGAAAGATAGAGCATGATATGGAATCAGATAAAAGGAAGAAACTGAATATAAATAGAGTTATCACACCACACAAAGTAGATGTCCAACACAAATAGATACAAGACTTGAAATATAACTAAGTCACAACTAACAATCGAAACAATCCGATACAACTGAAAACTATAAACACTAGACTAGACTAGGCACCCTCTACTGAGCTAGATGCTCCTCAGGCTCCTGAAGGTCACCCTCATGTGTCCCATAGAAGGTAGGACAGTCACCATCATCTGTAATATTTTCAACAGGTCCAGTCAGGACAGGAACGAGCACAATACATCTCACGCAGTTCATATCATGTTGGGAAATATAAAGCATACAAAGAGTAAGATACATGAACTGTAAAGAAATATATAAAAAACGAGAGAGATTTGATAACTGAAAATATTTATATATGATAAGTAAGAACTGTAGGTAACCTGTGATTTAGAGCATGAGATGGTTATATAAACGGGTTAGGACAATGCAAGGGTAACTCCATCATACGTGAGTGTACCATGGACATATACATAATTTCACAAGATTTCACAAGATGGGATTTTGATCACATAACCATTTCCTACTCACCCTCCGCAATTAATACACAACGATCCAGTCAAGTTACGTTACCTTGTACAAGAGGTTTTTATCATGTTTGCTCACGTGATCATGAGAGTACAAGATTGTACAAGAGTATACATGAAAGCGGTGTACATGAAATATAGACGTTTGTGAAAAGCATATGACAACTGTATCTAATGCACCCCGAGGGAGAGATAACATCGCATGACAAGATCCATATAGTACCAATCCGTGATAATGATGTGACAGCATCATGCA
>JANAVB010024082.1:0-10099 GCA_029216955.1 Iris pallida
CAATCTGGGGCATCCTCGATCATCTGTGCAGAATAACTCGCCATGAATTGCACATTGTTCTTGGGACAGACCAGTTCATGGCCTATCACATCCACTGATTGGCGATCATAATTCGGAACTGCTAGGGAAGCAGCAAGACCAGCTAAGGCATCAGCTTCGATATTTCGGAGTCTGGGGACATGTTCGATGAAGAACCCCTCAAACGACGAGATGATGTCAATCGCTATTTGGTGATAAGGGATCATGTCTTCGTGGCAGACCTCGTATGAGCCCCGGATCTGATTGACGATTAGTTGGGAGTCGCCGTATGCTTCAAGGTTTTCTACCTCTAGCTCTCTTGCAAGTTAGAGGCCAATGAACAGAGCGTTGTACTCGGCCACATTGTTAGAGCAGGGCTCTGTGAGGGAATAAGCGCGGTTGATCACCAATCCGGAAGGGGAGACCAGCACTACCCGACCCCGACGACTATATTGCCTTTAGGTCCGGTCCTCGAAGCACCGTCGAAGAACATTCGCCATATAGCCTCGTGAGAGGTTGCATGCGAGTCGGCGACCTCATCTGGGATCTCTTCATATATTCTAGAGGACTCCGAGCCTGGGTGGGCTGCTAAGAAGTCTGCCAGGGCTTGACCTTTGACTGCCTTTTGTGGGACGAAGGTCATATGATAAGGGGACAGCAATATTGCCCAAGTAGCGAGGCGAGAACTGAGTGCCCCTGGTTTAGTCATGAGGATTCTGAGAGGGTTGACTCGTGATATCATATGTATGGTTTGTCCTGTGACATAGTGTCGCGTCTTCTGAATGGCGAACACCAAGGCGAGGCATTCCTTCTCAACCGCGGTGTATCGGTGCTCGGGTCCAACCATCATTCGGCTGAGATAGTATATAGCTTGTTCGTGACCTGCATCGTTGTTTTGTGCCAACAGAGCACCGAGGGAGTGTTCCATTGCTCGTACGTAGAGCAGGAACGGTTTTCCAACAACTGGGACCACCAGGACTGGAGGATTTGACAAATATTCTTTGATGTTGTCGAAGGCATGCTGGCATTCCTCGTCCCATACGAATGAGACTCCTTTCTTCATGAGGTGTGTGAACGGTCGGCATCGCCCGGAGAGGTTAGAAATGAACCTCCTGATGTAAGCTAGCCTCCCTTGGAGGCCTCTAAGTTCGCGGAGATTTCTCGGGGAACCCATTTCCATGATTGCCTTCGTTTTCTCAGGGTCTACATGAATGCCCTGAGCGGTGATAATGAATCCCAAGAACTTTCTGCTGGATACGCCCAAAAAAGATTTCGTAGGGTTCATTTTCAGATTGTGGGCTCTCATCAGGTCGAATATCGTCCTCAGGTCTTGCAGATGATCTCCCTTACGGCGACTCTTGACGGCGATGTCATCGACATAGCATTCCACCGTCTTACGCAAGTGTTCTCTGAAAATGATACTCATGGCTCGTTGATATGTGGCGCCAGCATTCTTTAGACCGAAAGGCATGACTGTGTAGCAGTATGTGCCAATCGGTGTTCGGAATGATGTGTGCTTTTTGTCGTCGGGAAACATCTTGATTTGGTTGTACCCCGAGAATACATCCATGAATGATATCGTTCGAAGCCGCATGTGTTGTCGATCATGATGTCTGTGATAGGGAGGGGGAATTCGTCTTTCGGACATGCCTCATTCCGATTGCGGAAGTCGATGCAGATTCGGATCTTCCCATTCTTCTTGAGGACCGGAACTATGTTGGCGAGTCAGGGTGCTGCTCCTCACGAATGAAGCCACTGGCTATTAGTTTGTTGACTTCAGCTTCGATCGCATCCATGACGCCTGGGCGAAAGCATCGTTGTTGCTGCTTGACTGGCTTTGCGTCCGGTCGTATGTTGAGCTTGTGGAGGGCAATATCGGGGTCTAACCCTGGCATGTCTTCATAACTCTATGCGAACACATCAATATATTCTCTGAAAAGTTTCTGCAGCGATTCTCGCTCTTCGTCTGTTAGGCTTTTACTGACGAAGATTGGCTTTGGAGAGGATTCGCTGCCGAGGTCGACCTGCATAACCTCATCTTCGGTAGAAGGTTCTCTCTGCTCGAACCACTTTTCCCATTGTGCATCCAGCTGTTGGGCCCACGGCTCTAGCTCAAGGATTTCGGGAATGTCTTCGTCTTCTTAGTAAGCGTCGGCGAATGCCATATTGACTGACAGGACTTGTCTAAATATGTCTCCGATGCTGGTATCCGAGTCGGAGGTTGGTGACCCGGTTGAATGTGACTGCCAGTGACACTCTTCATCTGAACTCTCGGGGGTCGTCGTGGGAGTTACATACCCCAGTCCACATCGAGTTTTGCTGTAGTAGTCCCGTGGCTTGCCAGCCGGGACTGGGGGCTTCAAAGGTAGTCGCCGTCCAGTGCCGTAATTCAAACCTGGTGTAGTCTCCAGATCATATCCCTGTTTTTGCATGAGATATTTGGACCGGGGGCTATAAAGATACAGAGGCAGTCTCCCGGCATCTGACCCAAGATCGACTTCTTTTATGGTGAAGGGGCGCAGATCGTCCTTCCGGCCGAAGATGATTGGATGATCCCCTCCCTCGATTATACGGTAAGCATTTTCTGCTGGAATAAGCTGGATTGCGGTGTGCACATTTGTCACCTGTGTGTGTAGATGGGTGCCTATACCATGTTCTATAGCATACATTGTACAAAGCTTATTGAGCTCGATGTAGTTCAAAGATAGCCATTTATTGATGAAATAAGGTATCTTTTCTAGGGGGATTACATCATCTGTGGAGGGAACATCAGTGTGGGCAGCCACATACTTGGCTAGTTCCGGTTCTTCTTCGACTACCCCCTGTATAAATAAAGACTGAAAGGACGACCTAGTCAGCTTGATCTTCAGAGGTTCAACTGGCGGAGCAGAGCGTGGAGTTGTCGGTAGACTAGCAACCCCCAGCCTGGTACTCGATGCTGGGCGGGGAGTGGTTGGTTCGCTAGAAGTCCCGGGCCTTGCATCAGGGTGACGACTCTTCTTGGGAAGACGTATCGTTATTGGCTTGTCAGAGGGATTGAGTTTTCCCTTTTGCGGTTGGCCGATTTTTGGCAGCCTGATTGTCAATGGTTCCGTTGTACGTCTCGGCACTTGGCCCAATCTCGACAGTCGGATTATCATCTGTTCTTCTTGTGCCGAGAGACTGCTCGCGTCCTTACGCAGCGTGGCCGTAAGGGATGCGGATTTGCCTGGTTTGTGAGCCTGGAGGTGGATCGTCAGAGGTTCTTCTGGTTCTGTGGCTGTCTGAGCTCACACATCTTCTTCACCCAAGTGCTTTTTTGATTTTTCATACAAGCAGGAGTCTGAGTAATAAGATTCGACCCCCTTGAAGGGATCGATATCAGCAAATTATGTCCTCACGAAGCTATACTTATCGACATATTTGAAGCATTGGTACAGCGTGGAAGGCACGATCATGTAATCGTGTATCCAAGGGCTCCCCAAAAGGATGTTGTAAGAAGTGTCGGCATCTATGACGTAGCAGGTGACTTCTGATTGGAGATCGCCAATCTGGCATCTCAGACGGATCTTCCCGATTGGGTAGCTCCTGCCCGAATTGAAACCGCTGATGGCGGTGCTTGTAGGCGTCAGGCGATGCATCAGAATGCAAAGATGATGTAGTAGACCCTTCGGAATGATGCTTATGGAAGACCCAGGATCAATGTGCATCCGGTCCACTTTTACGTCGCCAATGTATCCAGTGTAGTATAACGGGCGATCGTGCAGGTTGGTTTTGATGAGTATCCTGCGGAGTGAAGACGATATTGGGCATCGCACCTGTACATGCGCTGTCTTGGAGATCTGCGGGCTGATTTTCTCTCGTGAGGTTGACCTGAGCCAAGTATGCATCGGCATTTTGGAGTGCATCGCTCAAGGCCGTGCGGACATCCTTCGAGAGCCTCAGGAGTTCATATAAGGACAATTTGGCTGGTGTATTGGCCAATTGCGCCAAGATGTCGAACTTGTAGGGCCTCTCCAGCCCTTGAGGTATCTCTTTTCGGAGGGATTTGTCGAAGCGAGTCTCCTTCGGCCTAGGCTTATCGGTCGTCGGAGGCTGAGGAGGCCCCGGAGCGTCAGTGGTAGTGGGCGGATGATCATCAGTCGAGTTCTCAGCTACGGGTTGAGATTGTGCTCCAGATCGAGTAACAACGGTCGTGACTTCTTCCACATCTGCCGAGATGGTACGATAGGATCTGACTTTTCCACTACTCTTCTTGTGAATAGGAGGCATCGTGGACTGAGTCATCTCGTGGACCAGGTCCGGATGGACCCACATGATTTCTTCTCGCGATGTAGTGAGAGGTACTAGACCGGCAGCTTGATCTCGGGGAGGTAGAAGATTGGTAATCTCCATTGTCGTCAGAGGGATGGGAACCACCCTATCTTGAGTTTCCGTCGGAGGGAAGCTACCGAATTGTACGAACACCATATTGGCTGCCACGGTTACCTCTTCGAAATCGATGGCCAGAGCGTTCGAATCGATGAGGTTTTGGATATATCGTTTCAGCTGGTAGCAATCGTGGGTAGCATGGTGGACGTAGCGGTGGTAATGGCAGAACTTTGGGTTCTCCAGATCTGTCGGCCGAGGCTCCCGTCTTGGCGGAGGAAGCTGAATTCTATCTCCTTGTATGAGCATGTCCAAGATAGGCTTGACATGGCCGTCTTCAAAAGAGTAAATGATTTGAGGCCATTGTTTGTCTGCTGGTTGTGACTCGGGCTTCTGGGCTGTGTCGGCCACCATAGCCTGCTTGCCTCTGTTATCCCGATTGTTGGAGGGGATACCCCCATTGTCATTGTTGGTGTTGGGATGCTTGCCCTTGTTTTCTTCCTCCGAGATGTGCAACCCCAGTTGGCGAGCCTTTCTCAATCGTTCTTCGGTACTTGTAGCACTGATGATAAAAGCCTTCCAGTCCTTGAATTGACTTTCGTCCATCCAGAGACTAATTGTTGGGAGTAGTCTCTTTTGGCAAATTTCAATTAAGGAGGAATCCGGATTACCAGATGGTAACTTCATTACGGTTTGACGAAACCGCTCAATGTAATTCCTCGTCAGCTCTTTCTCTCCTTGGACGACGTCCATGAGGGTAGACATTGTGACGTCCTGCCCTACCTCATAGAATCTCTCCAAGAACAAGCGTTTGAAGCCAGCGAATGAGTGGATGCAGTTGTCTGGCAGGTTGCGGTACCAGTCGAAGGCGACTCCTTCCAATGCCCCGATGAATAATCACGTGAAGTTAGCGTCATCATGGAGCAGATGGTCGGTGGTGACCTCGAAGTAAGTGATGTACCGACTTGCTGAGGTCTTGCCATCATATGGGTTGATATTGAACGGCTTATATCTTGGTGGGAACGGAACATCCCTCCATTCAGCAGGATATGGTTGCCGTATTTTGAGATCTTGAGAGTTTTCTCGGGCGTGGAACATGGCTCGGAGCTCCTGAACCTCTCTTCTTACTTCTCGGGCCTCGTCTGTCGCGGTGGGGGCCGTTATTTCGGGAGGATTATTGCCCGGGTTCGGTGCTGCTGAATTTGAATCTACATTGATTGCGGAACCCGTGCTTGTTTGGCCAGGTATCACTCCCTGCAGAGTAGGAAGAGCCGCTTTGATCTCGTCTACAGACTTGACCAAGGCGTGCAGTATGGCCTCCAAAGTGTCGATGCGTTGGCGATCACTGGAACCACCTTGATTGTTGTCCGTCATGAATATCGTCCTTACATGAGGAGTGACGGAAGGAACGATGGAGGATGTGCCCTCCAAGTCGTACCCATGCATCGAGAAATCATCGGGGTAGGTGGGAATGTTCTCTACGGGTTTGGACTCGGAGGGAACAGTACCCCCAGCCTCGGAGCTTGCTTCGTCTTGAGAGTCATGGAAGTCCTCGGGGACATCAGCATTTGTTGTACCTGATGGGAGAGTTGTTTCTCCGGGCTCGTCTCCTTGAAATATCGGATTGTTGTGGACGTTCGGAGGAGTGCTACCCCCAGTTCCTACGACCCCTAGCAATGTGGACGATGAATCTCCCGTTGTAGCAGACTTTTTCTTCGAACGGGTGTGTTATAATACTCCGGTGGAGGACAACCGTTTAGCCGACAATTTCTTAGCTGTAGTGGTTGATATCTTCGGGCTGGAGATGCTCGTCTTCTTCCCTCTCCCCTCGGTCGGGACTTTCTGAGTGGAATTGCAGGAGGCAACAGGAGGTGCCTCGTCCTCCGAGCTCGGATGCTGTAGTCTTTGGAAGACGGACGGCCGGGTCTTCCGTCACTGCCGCGTTGTTGCAACAGCAGTTGACGATAATTTAGGTGCAGCGACGTCCGTGTGAGGACTCTTTGTACACTGAGGCCCCTTCTCTTTCCTTGCGTTTGTGGACGATAACCTCACGCAGGTCAGAGGAACCACTTTGTCCGTTTGCCGCCTGGGGCTGGACTCGAGCGGTTCTGTACAACTTCCCATCAGAGGCCCGCGTGATAACCAGCGGGACGCCCCGATGGTCAGAGATTGGGGCAGCTGACTGGGCTTGGTGAGCCCGCGCTGCCCTAGACATCCTCCTTTTAGCACTTACGGGTGCGTAATAGAAGGAGTCCAAGTTGAATACCACAGAGTCTGGCTTATCATCCAGAGAACTATCAGGGTCAGGACCGCATGAGAGACGGTCGAAGACTGATCGAGAGAAGCGTGGAACGGATGCTGTGCGACTAGAATTGGATACCGTGCGGGCTATCTGCATGCGGTTGTCTTCTGCTGTCGGATGAGTTATTTTTATGCGGCTAGGAGTCACGACCGTGCAGGCTGGCCGCATGCGGTTGGCAATTGTGGCCGCATGGGTTTTCTGCAAGCGATTGACTTTCATAGCCGCATGAGTTTCATCCATGTGTTTGGCAACTGTAGCCGCATAAGCTATGCGGCTGACAGATGTGGCCGCATGAGTTTTTTTCATGCTGCTGGCGGATATAGCCGCATGAGCTTTCTCCCTGCGGTTAATACCCTTATGCGGCTCGGATCGCATGGAGTTCCTCTTTGCCCCTGCAAGTCCAGCATCATAGTATTTTCTTCTGCCGGACTTGGGGACAGTAGAGTTGTCTACGGTCTGAAGTGGGGCCGCAGGAGAGTCTTTCTCGCCGTCTTAAGCAACAGAGGGTATCCCATCGAGGGCTTGGGGAGGAGCAAATGATTTTGGCCTCCACACTTTGCGAGCCTTCGTCCCGCGGGTGCGCTTCTGGACCAGGCCAGCGCTTCCTTCGGAGAACATCTCTTCAAACGCCTGTTGGTCGAAGTGGACAACCATCTTTTGTTGTGTGGAGCCAATTTTGGCTGCATTCGATTGTGTCACCAACTCCTCAGCCGTGGAGAAGTTAGTCCCCAGCAGAGTCGCCATCGTGTTTGCCATGAAATATAAAAGAACAGAACAATTATCGGAGGACCGGACTTTTACTTCACATTACAAACTCGCTTGTACAAAGAAAGCCTAGGGACGAAAACCTAGGTACAGCAGTCTAAGTACAATTGTTTATTTTAGATTTTGGGGGTGACGATAGAGGCTTGGGAAGGCGACGGCAGCCCTGCCTTACTCCTTGGACGATCGGTATGCGGCCTTGGCTCCTGTGAAAAGATGGTTGGCGTTGATGAAGAAATGCTCTTCTTGCTCTCCCTCTTATTGCTCTTCCGGCTTCTCTCCCTCTCTGTGTATTTTCTCTCTGACTATTGGGGGAGTCTCTCTGTATATGCGTATTTCTCTCTGATATTGTATATATTTACAAGGGAATGGAACCTTGCTATTTATAATAGTGGGATGTGATCATTAGGGTTGCATATGATTAGCTCTTGGAGATGGCGGCGGCCTGTGGATTGGTCAATCCAGGCCGTTCGTTTTTTATTGTGACAAATCCGAGCCATTGAGTGTAGATTACACCAAATTCTCTCATCAATTAATGCTGATTGGAATAAATCTTCATCATAATGATCTTCTGATGTCTGCGAATAAATTAGATTTATTCTCCTGCCACATGTCCCAGATTATTGGGATTTGACCCAATCTTTGATTGCAATAAATCTGAGAAATTAATCGGCTTAGGACACGTGTTCTAGGAGCCACTGGGGGGATCTGAACCACATGACGAGTGAGCCGCATATGATTTTGGGTCGCATATGGTTAGGGCCACGTGTCAGAGCTGCCTAGGTAGCGGCCCTCACTTGAGCCTATGAACCACAGGGAGGTAATCATTGTGAGCCGCATAGGGATACATCCACCTGAGCCGCATGGAGATGATCCTCTTGAACCGCATGAGAAGTTTTTACTTGAGCCGCATGAGGCTTTCTCGGCCTGAGCCGCATAGGACGAATTCATTCTGAACCGCATGAGAAGTCTTTCCTCGAGCCGTATGAGGCTTCTCGGCCTGAGCCGCATAGGACGGATTCATTCTGAACCGCATGACAAGTGAGCCGCATACGAATGTCCACGTGGCAAGGCCACGTGGCATTTTTTTTATGGCTCTCGGGGGATTTGTGTCAGAGATCTCTTTTCTCTTCCCTAGAAATTCGTCATTATGACAGAGTCATAATTACTTCTTTTTTGTGTCAGGGCTGTCACTTTTTCAGAGTTGTCAGCCGTCAAACAATTAATGCGAGAGGGCAGAGGAGAGGGTTATCCTGCCACGTATCTTCTGAGCCGCATGGGATATCTTGGGCCGCATAGCCCCTTATGCCGTATGACTCTCTGAGCCGCATGGGCTTTCTGAGCCGCATGGGGTTCTTTGGCCGCATGAGTTATTTTCTTTAATATTTTCCATGCTTCTACAATGGCCTGGAGGTTTTTGGTATGGTTCAGTGCGCGGGCTCCGTCACTGACTGGCTTTCTTGTTTTGTTTGGGTCTTTTTGCGCAAGTCGCACTTTCTTGTATAGGCTTCGACATTTTGCGCCTTATACATCAATGAATTGGTCCTTTTGAAAAATTTATATATATATATATATATATATATATATATATATATATATATATATATTCCTGATTATACTTTTTTTGGTTGGTCAGGTTGACATGTGAGATGAGATACACTGAGTGTTGTATTGCATGCTAGGTGACCTTAAATTTTCTTGTTTAGTACTATTCCGTGCTAGAAGACTAACTGGACGTGTCGTGGATGCGAGATGGACAGTAACATTTGGAAGGGGAGGACGATTACTACTTGTGCGGGCCATGTTGTGCACTTACACTTTATATATATATATATATATATATATATATATATATATATATATATATATATATATATATATATATATATATTTATATATATATATATATATATATATATATATATTCGGAGAGGAGTCCTATTTTCTGAGTTACTGCCTCTCTTAGTTATCGTTGAGACTCTGACACGGTGCTACAACTATATGTATATTCCTGCCCTATTGTATTTACTTTGGAGATGCATACGCTTGCGAACATCGTCCTCAAATTGTATTGCATATAGGTGGCTTGACATGATTAGTGTTAGCTGTCTCGGTATTTTCTGTTCATTCATGTTATTTTTTATTTCATTTCGGCATGTATATTATGTATCTTACTACGTCCCTCTGAGAACCTGGTGATCTCTCCAATTTATTGTTGGTTTCATTTTTAGGTTATTATTGACATCTGACATAGGCATAGTGGGAGCTACGTCTTTGGGATCTTCAGGTATCGTTAGTTGATGCCATCTATTTTGTTCTTCTTTAGTTATTTCCTTTCTTAGTTCATAATATATTTAGTGTTGTGGATGATATTATTATGATTACATGGACACATGTTCTGATCTATACAGCTTATACGTATTTGAGTCGGAGTAGAGTCAGGTTAAATACGTAGCTTGCATGTTATTATATCCTAGTTCTAGGTATTTTGGGACCGGGATGTGACACCCTTCGAGCACTTTCACCCTCTGGAATAACAGGCTCCGGATCAGTCAACACGTAGTCCACGTTTACGAGTTGAAGATTAAGGCTAACCTTTCTCTTCCAGATGTTGAAATTCTCTCCATTAAACTTCTCAAGTTTGTTGAAACTTGTATCGAGAAGGTTGCA
>JANAVB010024083.1:0-94294 GCA_029216955.1 Iris pallida
TTAATATATATATATATTATATATATATATATAATATTATATATATATAAATATATATATATATATATATATATATATATATAATATATATATATATATATATATATATTTTTTTCAAAAATATATATATATATATATATATATATATATATATATATATATATATATATATATATATTGTGTATATATATTTTCTATATATATATATATATATATATTATATATTTTTTATATAATCAATATATATATATATTATATATATATCTTAGATTATATATATATATATATATAAAATATATATATAATCTATATATATATTATATATATATATATATGTATTATATAAAAAAAATATTATATATATATATCTATATATATATATATATATATATACATATATAATATATATCTATAATATATATATATAATATATATATAATATATATATATATATATATGTATGTATAAAAAAAAAAAAAAAAAAAAAAAAAATATTATATATGTAGTATATAAAAAAATATATCATATATATGTATGTATATATTTATGATATATAGCTTGTGTGATATATGTAGTATTAATATAGATATTTTACATTGTCTATAATTAGAATGTATGTATATATATATGGGAATTGATATGTGTATTGCCTATATGGGTGTTGGCATATAGTTTAGGTAGCATAGCCTATGGGGGGTCCTTTGTGTAGTCTTGTGTACATGGTATATATACACATGAGTGTTGGGTTATGTGGACTAGTGTGACTTGAATTGGTGTGTGTTTGCTAGCCTAGGCTTAGTTAGGCCTAGTGAGACTTGACTGGACTAGGATGGACCTAGTTGACTAGAGTGTTACCTAGTTTGACCTAGACAGTTGACCAGGTTTGACTTAGAGTTGACTTTGACCTAAATTGGCCTAGAAATCATGTAGATTGCATCATAGACTCCATTATCTTATTTTAAACATATTATAACCTGTACTGCTCTATTTAGGACATTGTGACTCTGGTGCAGACATCTGACATTACACTACTCTTTTCAGAGTATCAGCCGAGTACATTCTCTGATAGTTCTTTCATTTATTTGTCAATTACTGTACTTCAGTTCTAGTTAGCTGTATGTAATTCTCTGCTACAAACACGTATTTTTATTTCTGAATCCATGTATACATCACACATACTTACTCGTCTTACCTCTATTATTTGAATCATCATACGAATCACTATTCGAATCACCTATTCGTATCTTCATGTGCTAGTTGGACTTGTATTCGATTGATGTGTCGGATTTTAGATTCATTTGTATTAGATGGGCGGGGAAATACTTGATTAGACATGTGAACATTCCCACTATTCGAACCACCCCCTGTAAATAATATTCGAACGATAGCCATTCCACATCCGGCCAGGTGTGTGATGTGCCGTATTTACCCTTAGCCGTTTACATGTCTAACTAAGTATTTTAAAACACACTTGGAGAATTTATTCGAATCATTATTAGAACATCATGTGAATCACTATTCGTATCACCTTATTCGATTCACCATATTAGAACAATGATTAGAATCACATTCGACTCATCTTATATTAGACTCACTTTGGGATTACACTCGACTTATGTTGTACCATCTGAACTCATTATGTTACTCTAGTTCAGCTAGATCTTATTTTACAGTCTTCTTTGCTATGTTTCTTTTCTTGTTTAGTTACGTTACTTTCCTTGTACCTTAACTGCTCTCTACATTATTACTCGTACAAACTTCCATATTCATCAATACAACTGTCTATAACTGCTTTATAGTTCTCTGTCATGTACTTGGGTTTTCTAGATGAGATTGTGCTCGTTCCTGTCCTGACTGGACCTGTAGAAAATATTACAGATGCTTGCCCTGAGGACATTTGCCCCACTTGCCTTAGAGCAGGAGACGGCTTAGCTACCTTTGGCCCCGACACTCAGGAGTGATCGGGTGACTAGCTAGTAGACTTGGTTTAGTTTTTATGTTTTAGAACTTGAATTGTAATAACTTGAGATTCGAGTTTGTATTTGAGTTTGTTTGAGATATTATTATTTAGTAGTTTATAAATGTTGTTATTTAGTTTTTAGTTATAAACTTCTGTGTTATCTTATCGTGCTTAGACTGTGATTGAGATTTTATTATATCTATACTTGTCCTCCATTCGGAGTTGAGATTTTGACAAGTACATTATATAATTGCGTGAGTTGTTGATTAGATAGTAACCTAGGACAGCGTTCTACCGTCGATACTGCGGCGTAGGCTGGGCGCTGTTACGTACTCGTACCCTCACAGTTGGTGCGGGTCGTGACACGTTTAGTCCTCGGAGGACGTGCTGCCAACTCTGTCACTTGAGCATTAATTGCTTGATGGGTGATGAGCCAAATGGACGCATGGGTCCATGTTGATTAGGACGCATGGATCTGTGCTTTATTAGGCGTATCCTTACGGGACGCTTTGGAATGGGCGCGTCTGTACGATGCGCCGTGTCTGGCCGGCGCATCCGTTTGTATGACGTGCCTTTATTCGTCCGACTGTTGCATTCTTCGAGTGCTTTAAATAGCCGTTTTTGACTTGGCCGAATTCGAAGCGTCATGTTTATCACCATAAATACAAATTTATTGTACGGGTTTCGGAGAGCCCGCCACATGGCGCATGGGTTTGATTTGCCCGGCCTATAAATAGTGGCAAGAAGAGAGTTTGCATTTCGTTCCCTCACGTCCTTCCGAAATGAATTTGTTTGCTCGAGCACATTCTGTTGACGAGATGTTCACGAAAGTGATGATGCGACGACTTGTCTTCGTTCATGAGCTTGAAGGTGACTGTTACATCCGAAAGTCGGAGTCGAGGGCTTCTGAGGCAGGCGGAAGGTGCCTGTTGCATCCGAAGATCGGGATGCTCGAGCCTCGTCTCCATTATACTGGAAGAGCCGCAGATCGGAATTGCGGTGCCCCCGGCTTTGGAGGCTCTTTCTTCTGTCAGAGTGGGTGTTGCCCATTTTGGTTGTATTGAAAGCCTCCTTTTGTCGCATATCTTGCGGTGCTCTCCTCTTCCTTTGGAGAGCTCTTTCTCCCGCTAGGGTGGGGTTGATCGCCCACCCTTGCTCAATAAATGCTTCATTAGTCGAATCACCCGATCGGATCACTACAACAAAAAACCCTTTTAATGACGGCTAAAAACCGTCATTAATGACTAACCATGACGCTTTTTTTTTTCACAGCAACCGTTATGAAAACGGGTGTTATAAATATTTTTTAAAAGCGTCATAAAATAACCGTCATGAATAGTTTCTATAAAAACGTTATGAATAGTTAATATATAGTGCACAATTCAGAACAATTTTAAACCGTCATGAATAGATAATATGTATAAGCTCAATGCATCACATTTATAACACTTTATACTATTCAAATTAGCATATTTATAATACTCTATACTGCACAGTATATATTACATTCCAAAAATTTAACATTATATATCACCATCTTTATTACATTTCTCAAAATAGAGTACATATCAACATCTTCATTACATTGAATATCCAAATACAGAATGTACCCAAAAAATAGGAATAAATCTCTCTTTTGCTATCCAAATACAGAATGTACTCGAGCTGCAGCTTGAAATGCATCCAATTCCTGAAAGTTCTACCCATCTTCAAACTCAGTTTTGCTTGATCTGGAATATTTCGATCAGCAAGTACAGAAATAACCTAAATGATTCTCACCAGTCGGCTTTTTAGATTCCATGCCAACTACTTCAGCAAAACCAGCAAGTGCTCCCTCGGGATCGGTTTCCACTAAACCTGTAAAAAAGGACGCATGCACCATATATTAAACACTGTATACAAAAATAACAAATGCTATAAGTTCAACGACGGCAAATCAAAATAAAAACAACAAAGCAGGATATAATAAATATTGGATAGAACAACTCAATCATACATTGCCTTAAATGTCATCAGCTTAATGTCATAAAATAATAAAGATTCCTTTAATGATGAACCAAGCATCAATGTTTTGAGAAACTACAACCAAATACTAAATATCTGAATATCATAACCATGAAAAAAATACTAATAGGCACTGAACACATTTAACATCAAATGTATTTAACTTCAGAGCACACACTTTCCATTATAAGCACATTGTCAAAATTTAACTTCTGCTAGTAATACTGGACCACAAAGACTTAACTGGCCAACATGACATTAAATTAACTACCATGATTCTACACCTTAACTTCATCACAGTGACAATGCCAACATACGAATAAGTCCCCCGTCAAATT
The DNA here is from genome assembly GCA_029216955.1 of Iris pallida. NCBI lineage: Eukaryota > Viridiplantae > Streptophyta > Magnoliopsida > Asparagales > Iridaceae > Iris > Iris pallida. The sequence goes on from JANAVB010024083.1 coordinate 4,303, forward strand.
AAACGTTGCGATATCAACTAACCCTTCATATGGTGCAATCACAATAGGATAGTTTGTCAAAACGAACAGTATACCTAAAACAAACAACCGGCTTCAAACTTCAACTCTAGCCTAGGAAGTTAGACTCCTAAAATCCGTGCAATGTCCGTCTCAAATTTTATTTGTGTCCTTGTAACCTAGCTTCTGGCTAACTGATACAAGAATGAACCGACTAAATAAAAAAAAGTACCAAAACATTAGCAACGTATACCTTTCGAATTGTAGTACTGGTTCTCGATATCAACGTATACCTTTTGACACAATATAAACATTTGCACAGATCCATCCATGTTACTTGAATTTTTCTTTTGTTGATAAAATATAATAGCATGTTCATTCTACCAAAAAAGAAAAGGGCCTTGTTTGGTTCACAGAAAGGAAATGAAATCATTTGTTTATTTATTTTTTTCCTTTCAATTTACTTTCTGATATCTGAAAAGACCTAAAAAAAAGGAAAAAGTGAATCCATATAGTGTATGGCAGAAACCATTTTTTCCTTTTTTTCCTCCTTTGAAAAAGTATTTTACTTTCATGCTTATTTCATTTGTCATCTAAATACAGAAAAAGTTTTACCTTTCTTTTCTCAAGGTCCTGATTTCAATTTTCTTTTCTCAAGGTCTTGATTTTGCGAACCAAACTTGGGATTAGAGAAAAGATTGATCATAGCTAGCATAGACCGAAATATTCTTGAAAGAACGTGCGAATCGTTGCACTTCTTCATATGGTAAGGAATATACCTGGACAGAGCATTCATAATTGTACGAAACCATAGAACAGCTTCAGTAATAGTCACAAGCAAGTTCAGATATGAATGACACAATGGCAAATACCAGTAGCTGTTAAATCTAAAACATTACTCACAAATCTGCAACCACAAATTATCAGAACACAATGAGATTATTTCAGCAATCTATTATTGTGCGGATTTATCACATTCTGAGATTATTGAGCAATTTGGTCGGATGTTTAGAAATCTTTCTCATTATCACAGGGATTTGGTGGGATACTCCCTCTGTTCAGCAAAACCTCTACAAGTCGTCTATAAGAATAAAACCGAGACCAGAATAATATAAATCTCTGAAAGACGAGTTGATACTAAGAATAAAACCGAGACCAAGAATACAAGGAATCAACCGTGTTTCGTTGGCACAGGGGAAGGAGTTCCTATAGCAGTCACAATTGCTACTTATGAAAGTTAAAAATTCAAATCGACAGGACATAATTCCTCCATAACCAGTGGAAGAAGCAAGTGTCAAACCTTACTAGAGAAGTCGGTTATCAGAGTATCGAGTACTCGAGCATTAAGGAAATACAGGTTTTAATCATGATGTTAAAAAACACCAGAGCACAGATTTATATATTTAGTGGGATCCAACAAAAGCAAACCAGCTGCGTGTATTTTAAAGTTTCACAGCAGACTATAGCCAACACATAACAAAATAAAGTAGCATCTAGACCACACTATTGATAACTCGAAAGACTCGGACCAAATGTAAGTAGCAAGTACATCAAAGTATTTAATTCATTCACGCCCAAAAAAATACCGAAAGTGAAGAAGAAAGAGAAGAAAATCACCTGAAAGACTAGGAAACTCCTAGCCTTAACGAGGATCCCAATGGACTTGAGCTTGGCGTTGTACTCCTTGGAGCTGACGAGCCTCCCGTCGAGCCTGTACTCGCTGCCGCCGAAGCCGGTGATGGTCCTGGTGAAGTGCATCTCGCTCTCGTCCCCGCCGCTCCCGGAGCGGTAGACGAGCCGCACGAAGGCGCTCCTCCCCTTCAGCTCCTTCTCACGGTCGTCGAACGCGTAGATGAGGTCCCTGAGCTGGGCGCCGCGGAGCTGGCCAGATCGGACACCGAGGACGAAGCTGATGGCGTCCATGAGGTTCGACTTCCCGGCCACCATGGGTGCGACTTGACCTTCCCCCATACCATCTCGTCGATCTCGAACCCGTGGATGGAGAGAGAGAGATCATCGGATCCCTTTCTAACTAGGTTTAGGGTTTTGGATCTAGGGTTAGGGTTTTGGAGTTGGGGGAAAGGAAGAAGAAGAAGATGAGGAGAGGAGGGTGTTGCTGAACTAGCTAGAGTTAGGGTTTTGGAGTTGGGGGAGAGGAGGGAGAAGAAAGGAGGAGAAGGAGAAGATCGGAATGTTTTGGAGGAGAGGCGGGCTACAGCGGATTTTGCCAAAAATTGAAGTTAAAAAATATTACAAGTTTGCCACCGCTCTAAACTATTAATAACGCTTTGTTTTATAAACGTTATAAAAAGCCCAGAATTAGCCCAAACCGTCATAGAAAAAAGGTATTTTTCAACTTAATAACGCTTATGTATCAGCCATCATTAAAACTCCGTGTCGAGCGTCATTAAAAGGGTTTTTTGTTGTAGTGGATCGAAGTGGAGCGCATATGCTTTCATAATGCACATGACTGAGAAGCGGAAGGGATACACATAACTGTGCTGCTGAAGAGATGTGCTTGACTGAGACGCTGAAGTGATGCGCCTGACTGAGACGCTGGAGAGACGCGCCTGACTGAGATGCTGAAGAGATGCGCCTGACTGGGACGCTGATGAGATGCGCCTGGCTGTAGACTTGAGGTCTTTTCTTTGTAGAAATTCTTCTTTGTAAAGCCCCTTTTAGACATGTAACATACTTTTATATGAAATAAAAAATCTTCTTTTAATATCTACGATTTTGCTATTTGCTTGTGCCAAGTACTTCATTTGATCTTCCTGGCGCATGTAATATTAGGCGCATAGGATTTTCATTCCTGAAATTCCATGCTTCTGTAAGACCCCCTTCAAAGTTTTCAAAACTTTTCGTCAAGTTTTGGAATACTTTGAATAAGAAGCATAGTGGTGTCTTCTTTAGGGCGCATGACTGTCCGGGACGCATAACTGTTCTGGGGCGCATGCTTCTTCCAGTTTTAAATGTCCAAATGATAACACTTCGGGATAAATGAAAAAGATTTAATGATGATCTTTTGGACTATCCACGGTTATCACTTCACAGAACCCTAAAAGGCGGTTGACGTCACCCAAGCCTATAAATAGGCATCTGACAGAGAAAGAGGGAGTTCTTCCTCACTTTGCTTTCTTCTTCTTTAGAGTTTTTTTTTTCTCAAAAACCCTAATCTCCTTTTCTCGAAATGGCTCCTAAAACTCCTCGCGGTGGTACTGACCGAGGGCGAAGCAAAGGAAAAGAGCCTGTGGAGTTCGACGAGGAGGATTCTTCTGTCGTTGCTGCGGCTCCCGCCGACGCCCGGCCAGTGGTGAGGGGTGAGTGCTTCTTGACATTTTTAGACGAGTTCGGTGCACACACGAATGACTTACACACTGTTGCTGTGCCCTAACTCTTTGTTGCCGACGCGCATGGACTTAGTCCTGATTATGCGTCGAGGCTTTTTCGCTGACGTGCATGGACTTCTGTCCAGATTATGCACCGAGGCTTTACTGCTGACGCACATGGACTTCTGTCCTGATTATGCGTCGAGGCTATCCCGCTGACGCGCATGGACTTCTGTCCTGATTATGCGTCGGGGCTTCAATACATATGGGCCTTTTTGGGCCTTAATGAGGCGCAGAAGCTTTAAAACGCGCCCCAAATGTCTCGTCCTTCTCTTAAGCCTCTTTCTCTTCTTGTTGTATGACTTTTGTTTTGTGTCAGTGTCAATGACAATCCCTTTGCTGAACAAAGTCCTTTTGGATGCTTCCCTCTGCCAAATGGGGATTGACTTCAATGAGGAGATTATTAATCCAGCGAGGGCTGCTATCATGCAGGACCAGCCTCCCAAGAGGAAGTTGCAGATCCGGGATCAGTCGCCCATTTTTTTCCAGAATATGAAAGAAAGTGACAGACTAAAATCAGCTGAATTCGAGAACGTGACTTTTTTGAAGCATGTCTTTCTATTTGGTGACCGGTTGACCTCTACCGAGGCAAATATTTTGAAGATTAAAGAGGATTGGTTCTTCTCGACGAAGGGCGTAACCCTGTACATGCGGCAGTCTGAACGTCAATTGCCGCTGACGGCTTTCTGCCGTTTGGCTTCCAAAAGGAGGATGCCATGGAAGCTTACTCCTTCTCAAGGAGGGGCAGTAGAAGGGACCCTTCGTATTGATGTTACTTCGAATCAGAGGGATACCTTGGCCACCTCGCGAGCCGGGGCCTCGTTCAGTTGCCGAACTTTGTGCCCTGGGAGCCTCTACAGTGTCGTTCCTCCTGATACCTTTGCCTTTGGGGCTTCAACTTTTGCAAATCGGATGCTGACATCGCAGATTACGTATCCGAAAGGAGGTTTTCGAGTTGAGGGGTGGTGCCACCACGTGTTGAAGTGGGATGAGTTGACCCTCTGGGTTCTGTCAAAGTTCAAAACTGAGCTCAAAGCGATTGGACTGACTGTCGCTCTTCGTGCCATGCAGGGGGGCATCGATATCAACAAGCCTATGTTCCTTGCGCTCCTAGAGATGTTCAACTCCCAGACTGGCACATTCTTTACTCCAGTAGGGGAGCTGGGGTTGGCTCTGCATGAGATGTACGTGGTTTCCAAACTTCCCTGGGGTTCGGAACCGTACGAGGAATATTTCCCGACGAATGAAGATATCCAAGTCCTAGAAGAAAAGGACAAGGAGATGATGGCCATTTTCAAGGAGGTGGCGAGCCACCATTATCTGTTACAATAGAAGGATAGGGGCGGGTTGCGTCCCCATGTGACTGCTTAGAGGGACTACATCTTTAAGCAGGACTCGACGGACCCTTGCAAGATTCGGTTTGTGACTCCACACGGACTGTCTCATGCAGAGGTGACCTCCGAAGTGGGCCGTATAGACGAAAAGGTTTCTCGTTCAAATGAGAGCGGCGCCGATGTATATAGTTGCTTCTGGTATTGCGTACACCGGATGTCTCCCAGGGCCGTGTTAGCCGCATACTTGATGATTTGGCTCCGAGACTATGTGTTCTCGGGAGGCTCTGGATCTGTAGAAAGAGTAAGCAGAAATCTCATCTTGCCAGCGGTAAAGCTGGTTTTCGGTCACCCTCTAGCCCTCCTTCCCGCGATGGTGTGTAACCTGTTGCGGGGTTTGATGACTTTTACTGACGATGTGATCCATAGGAGGGGTAGGAACGACAACTTTCCCCGGGCTGAGCTACCATTCCATTATCTGATGGGATGGCTGATTCTGTATCATCCGAACGTGATGAGCCTAGGCACTGAGGACGATCACGTTGTAGGTGACGCCTTTATCCGTCGCTTCTATAAAAGAAAGTGGCTACATACTGGCGTCCCTGTCTGTAGGAGGGCCTTGTCTTATCTTTAGGGGTGGAAGATCACCAAGATCAACCCCATCTTCATAGACTTCAAAGCCGACGAAGAGTTAGAAGACTCCGGCGAGGATGCGATTGCCCTGCCAATATAGGGGTTTCGCTGGTTACAGAGCATTCGGCCTTCCCATCTGGTCTACCGTAACAAAAACAAGTGCTATCTAGAGCCATATCTGCCTAGCCGATTTGTACGTCAGTTTGGCTATAACCAGCTGATGTTATAGAACCCCAGTAACAGTCTCGGGTTTGTTGGGAGTTTACTGGATGGAGCCCGAGGTTGGCAATATTACAATGCCCGATGCACCGGAGTCCGTTTTACCACGCCAGTTCATAATCCTCTGCCGCAGATCTTGTATTCAGCTGCCACGCTGTATTGTGCCATGAACGCTACGTCCCCTAAGTATGATAGGGAAACTAGTTTCATCATTGGCACACAGTTAGAGGTGACGACCAATATGTTGGCGGTGGCTCGATCATATCGCCCACCAGAGGTTGCGAGTTATAGGTCAGCAGTTGTAGCCTCAACGGAGGGTAATCAGGAAGATACCCCAGCTGGAAAGAGGTGGGCTGATACGGAGGTCGGTTCGTCTGTGCCGAAGAGACCAAGGAAAGCTATGACTCCAAAGGAAGGAGCTCCGGAAGTGGCATCTGTCGTAGCAACAGGATCGGCTCCAGTGGAGGTAAAGACGTCCTATATAGTCTGGTTTTACTCCTTGATTTTTGTGACTTAGTTCTCCTTTTTGTAGGAGGTACCGAAGAAGAAGTCCCGGGCTTCGAAACTAGGTTTGGTTAAACCGAATGAGGTAGCGAGTGTCACGACCCGCACCCTAGAGTAAGGGCACGAGGCGTGGGTACGTCCAACATACGCCGCAGTGTCGACGGTAGAACGATGTCCTAGGTCACAACATCTAACAATATAATTCTAAGCAGTTTATACTCTCCGAATAGGGGTGACATAGCAGAATGTAAACTCAATCACAACTAAGGAAGAAGAAGCACGATATGATATAGAACTCAAGGAAATACAGATGATTAGAAGAGTCTAAGATAACATCTCAGCCATATCCAGAATACAAGTCTCAGCTACTGAATATGAAAGAATATATACAAACCAGATCTCAAAGACAGAAATAAAGTCTAACTAAAACTAGTCTCAAGACAACATAAGTAAGATAAGCCTAACTAAGCTAGTCTAGGAGGTAGGGGTAAAGTCATCAGCTAGGGCTGGGTCCTTCTGAGAGTCCAGCTCACAAGTGTGGTCTAGGGCTGCCCCGTAGAAGGTATCCACACAGGCCTCCTCCTCGTCCTCTGTAATATTTTCAACAGGTCCAGTCAGGACAGGAGCGAGCACAATACATCTCAACAGATCATAGCAGGTTAGAAAATATAATCATGCAGTAAAGTAAGATACATGAACTGAAGGAAATACAGTATATAAACAGGGAGAGAACTGTAATAGAAATATCTACTATAAATAGAGACTAACAGTGGCTAGTGGGTCAGAATACAATATAGACATGTAAATGGCATAGGAGATTCTGATGCTACACTACGGAAAAATTTTAAAGCTACACTACTTGGATAATATTCACATGTCTACTTCTACTCCCCCGTACCCCCAATCAATACACAAAGATCCAGCCAGGTTATGTTATGATTCCATGCAATGGCCCATAAGGGGTGATACATGGATGCCCATAAATGGGTGATTCTAGGAATGCCCATAAATGGGAGATTCAAGGAGACTTTGTGATCATGAGAGTACATGTCACAAGTGATCAATGAACCAAGAAGCATAGTGATACACAATGTAAGTGAAACGAACAGAACATGTAATATCCGATACTCCTGAAGGATAACATCCCAAGAAGGGATCCATATAGTACTAATCTGTGTGACCAACATGACGTATCAAGTAAAGTAATTTAAAGCAGAAAAATAATTCTAGACAGGATATGAAATGATCAGAGAATGTACTCGCCTGGTATCTGAGTGTTCGGATGAAATGTACTGTCCGAGGAGAGGTGTCTGGCACCTAATCAGAACAGCACAAGTCACAACAAGTCTAAAATGATAACAAGATGCAATTCAATGCATTCTAAATGAATCTAGGTCAATCTAGGCCAAAGTCAACTCTTGGTCAACTCTGGTCAACCCTAGAAGTCAAACTAGGTCAACTATGGTCAAACTAGGTCTAACAAGGCTAAATTGGTCTAACTAGTCTACATTAGTCTAACCAAGGCTAATCTAGCCTATACTAGTCTATCAAGTCCATACAACCTATACAAACTTTCCAAGTCATTGCACATTACCTATAGGCACACATTACTTAGCTTATATATATCCACATGTATATTAGCATACATTTACATACTTAATAGGCCTATACATTAGACATAAATACTCATATACATATACCTATATATAGGCTTAATATATATATACATATAGATATACATCCACTATACATAACACATAGGTCATGGTACACATACATTAGGAAATCATCACCCATATATATATAACAACTTGCATTCCTATACATTACCTATATTATCCATAACACATTATATAGATATATATATATATATATATATATATATATATATATATATATATATATATATATATATACATATTTTATATACATCACATTATAGGTTATAGTACACTCATTAACATGGGATACATGAACATATGAATCTCACATATATATATATATATATATATATATATATATATATATATACATAGAAAACAAGGAAAGGAAATGTGATTGTGTACATGTGTTTGTGTGTGTGTGAAGTGACATGAGAGTGTCACTTGAGGGTGTAATATAACATATGTGTGTGTAGGCAATGAGGGAAAACAGTGTGGGTGTCATTTGCATGGGGGTGAGTGTGTGGGTGACTATGAAGGGTGTACAGTTCAGTTTCTGGACTGAGGAAAGGATTTGTGTTCAGTCACAGGAAGGGAAAGGAAACCAATTCATTCATTCCAGTTTTTCAGTTCAAAACTTTAATTCCCCAATCAATACACAATACTCATTAAAAATCACCCAAAATTGACATACAAGTAGATTTCATATAGAAGGACCATATTACGGACTTAAACAGTGATTAACAACAATCAAATGGGATAATCAATTCAAATTCGTTTTTCAAATCTGAAAATAATGAAATAGGGACTGGGTATCAGAGTTTTAAGGTAAATGCAAAAATATAAATCAAAACATATTAATCCTGCTAATCATTGGTTGGTAAATATAATATAGGGTGTGTACGTATCATTTAGTGTCAAAGTGTCACACCATGATGACACAAACGTGTCCAAATTCAATTAAACCCAAAACAATACAAACCGGACACTACACAGCAGTGCAGCCTCGTGCACAGGTACACGCATGTCGTGCACCCGACACAGACCAAACCAGGACACGAGCTCACAACCCTAGGTTTGCCACACATAGGGCTACCTACGTGTCACCCTACACCGCCGTGTCAAGTTGCACAGATGTGTCCAAACACGCGTATCAGAACGCGATGGGGACTGAACCGAACCTAGTATAAAATCAGTGCAGTGTCTCGTGTTCCCTCGACACGACACGAGAGGTCGTGCCACTTGGGGAGTGTCATGTCAGATACTGCCCTAACGTGTCCTCGAAGTATCACGTGTCCTTGTGCTGTGTCCAAAGTAAAAATGCCCCCAAGTAGCAGGGGAAAGCTACCCGCGCGCGCGTGGTGCACCCCGCGTGTGCACGTGTCCAAAGCGACAGGACACGACATAGAAAATACCCCAGTCGACCATAAACGTGCAAGCCACCTCAAAACTCAATTTCCTATTCAAACACTTTTCCAAACATCGATCGAAATGCCCACTGTGGCATTTCGTCGAACATCTGCGCACAACACTGATACGTGTCCGATACGGACACGTACAGGACACAAAATTGGACAAACTCTATTCTTACAGAACCAGGACACCTAAGGCTAGGTGTTTATGCAAAGAAATCCTAATTTTAATAGGGGAATAGGATTTTACCTATGTGTGTTCTTCAACACAAAAGCTTCTTCAAAGGGATCTCCAAAAGCCATCCAACTTCTCCAAATTGATTCAATCCTGTGATTTGACTCCACAAATAGTAGGAGAACAGTGATTAGAATATTATGGAAGAAATTCTAATGAAAATAGAGCTCTATTGATTAATCTATGGAGAAAAGAAGTGTAGGCTCACCTTGTTCTTAGGAAAAATGATGAACTATTGAAAAAAGGTACAACTTTCTAAAATGATACTATATAGGCAAGGGGGAGGGTTCTATGGCCGACCACTAGGCTAGGGTTTAGGGATTTGAGGATGCATCCTAGGGCTAGCAATGCATCATGACTAATGAGTGGCCTAGAATATAGGGCTCTTTCCTAGTAAAGTTGCAACCCACTCACTAAGCTAAATATGACTCAACCATTTAACCAATACTAACTAATTCTCAAAGTGGCTAACTAGGCTAGCTATGGCTAATCTAGGTTAGGTTCAATCTAGGTTAGGCTAACCAAAACCACATGGAAATTAATTAACTAGTATTTAAATCACACCATTCAAATAAATTATTTTAAATTCCTAATAAAATATATTAAATTCAAATAATTCAAAAATAACAAAAATACCCTCAAACTAGAAATGTGGTAGTGACAAATCTACCATCCTTAAAAGAATTTTGTCCTCAAAATTGAGAGGCGAAATGCAACTGATGAGAAGGATATGAAGTATACCTCACGGTCCAAAAAGATATGGATATCGCTCGCACATCTCATCCTTCCGCTCCCAGGTAGACTCTCCTGGAGAATGATGCCTCCATGCGACATGAACCAAAGGTATCACCTGGTTCCTCAGTACCTTCTTTCGTCGATCCAGAATCTCCACTGGCTGCTCTGGATAGCTGAGAGAAGGCCCAACCTCAATCTCCAAATGATCAAGCACATGGCTAGGGTCAGCCACGTACCGTCTCAACTGTGATACATAGAATACGTTATGGACCCCCACAAGTGCAGGTGGCAAGTCTAGCCTGTATGCCACGTCACCGACTCTTTCGCTGATAACGAAAGGGCCGATGAAGCGCGGGCCAAGCTTTCCGCCTCCACCAAAACGTATCGTACCACGAGTTGGAGATATCCTCAAGAAAACCTGGTCTCCAACCTAATCACAAGCAAGGTCTCAATTTAATTATGATAAACAAACATGATCAATTAAAACATAAACAATCAAACCTAAATCTAATCCTACTCTAGTCTATACCTCAAACTCCAAGGGCCTCCGGTGGCTATCGGCCCAGTGCCGATGTCTGTCCTGTGCCACGCGAAGTCTGTCCCTGATGAGCTTCACCTTCTCGGCTGCGTCAACAACCATCTCTGGCCCCAATAAAGCTCGCTCACCAACATCATCCCAAGATAAGGGTGTACGACACCTACGCCCGTACAGACCCTCGAAAGGTGACATCTCAATGTTGGCCTGGAAACTGTTGTTGTAAGCAAACTCCACCAAATGTAGATGATCCTTCCAGAAACCTCCAAAGTCTAGGACGTATGTTCGCAGCATATCCTCAAGTGTATGAATAGTCCTCTCTAACTGTCCTTCCGTCTGGGGGTAGTATGGAGTACTAAACTTAGGCTTAGTGCCCAAGCTGGTCTGCAGACTCCTCCAGAAATGGAAAGTAAAGCAACTATCCCGATCTGAGATGATGCTGACCGAAACTCCATGAATCCTGACTATCTGCCGCATGTACATCTCCGCAAGCCTCTCTGTAGATGTACCCACCTTGAATGGCAAAAAGTGGGCCGATTTGGTCAACCTGTTAATGATGACCCAAATCGCGTCTTTCTCTCCTGGTGTACGCGGCAATCCAGATACGAAATCCATAGTAATATGCTCCCATTTTACTCGAGAATGGGCAATAGCTGTAACAATCCACCGGGCCTCTGCCTCTCTGCCTTGACCTGCTGACAGACCAAGCACCTAGCTACGAAGTGAGCTACCTCCCGCTTCATCCCTTAACACCAAACATGCTCCCTCAGATCTTGGTACATCTTGTTGGCACCAGGGTGTATAGAGTACTGAGATCTATAGGCCTCATGTAAAACCTGCTCCCTGAGATCTCCGCTGGGCACACATAATCTGGAATCGTGCCTTAAGGCACCATCCTCTGCAAGAGAAAACTCGCCCTCCACCAATCCTGCTCGAACCTGCTCTCGGAGACACCGCAGAGCAACATCCTCAAACTGTGTCGACTTGATCCTCTCTACCAAGTCTGACTGAATCTGCATGCCCCACATCTGCATCTGCACTCCGGACACGATCACCTCAATCCCCAGGCTCTCCAAATCAACAAGCAAGTGACGGTCCATGGTCAAACACATGGCTGTCGGATACCTACTCAAGGCATCGGCAACTACGTTGGCCTTCCCTGGGCGATACTGAAGTGATATGTCAAAGTCCTTCATCAACTCTAGCCATCTGCGCTGCCTCATGTTCAGCTCCTTCTGAGTGAACACATACTTTAAGCTCTTGTGATCTGTAAAAATCTCTACCCGCTCTCCATACAGATAGTGCTTCCACAACTTCAGAGCAAAAATCACCGCTGCCAGCTCCAGGTCGTGGGTAGGGTAGTTCTTCTTATGGGGACGTAATTGCCTGGAAGCATAGGCAATCACCTTCCCATGCTACTGCAAGACACAACCCAACCCCTTCCCTGAAGCGTCACTATAAATAGTAAATCCCCCTGATCCTGAAGGCAATGTCAGAATCAAAGCAGTCGTAAGCCGCTTCTTCAACTCATCAAAAGCTGCATGACACTCCTCTGACCAAACATACTCAGCATCCTTCCGGGTCAACCGAGTCAACGGCTCTGCAACCCGGGAGAAATCCTGCACAAATCTCCTATAATATCCTGCCAGCCCCAGAAAACTCCTGATCTCTGCCACTGAAGTCGGCGCTGCCCATGTCTCAACTGCTATGATCTTCTTGGGGTCAACTGAGATCCCATCTCCAGTCACCACATGCTCCAAAAAGTCAACCCGGTCCAAGAAAAACTCACACTTGGAGAGCTTTCCATAAAGCTGCTCCTTCCTGAGAGTCTCCAGCACTATCCTCAAGTGCTCCTCGTGCTCCTCCTTAGTCTTAGAATATACCAAGATGTCGTCAATGAACACCACCACAAAATGATCCAGGTACTGGTGGAACACCTTGTTTATTAGGTTCATAAACACTGCTGGTGCATTGGTTAGCCCAAACGGCATAACCAAAAACTCAAACTGCCCGTACCGTGTCCTGAAAGCGGTCTTGGGAATATCCTCCCTCTTCACCTTCACCTGGTGATATCCTGACCTCAGATCAATCTTGGAAAATACCCGAGCTCCTTTCAACTGGTCAAAAAGATCGTCGATCTACGGCAGTGGGTATCTGTTCTTGATCATGAGGTTGTTGAGTGCCCTATAGTCAATACACATCCGTACTGACCCATCCTTCTTCGGCACAAATAACACTGGTGCACCCCATGGCGACGAACTCGAACGGATGAAGCCCTTGTCCTGCAGCTCATCCACCTACTTCTTCAGCTCCACCAACTCACTATTGTTCATTCCATGGACATACTGAGAGATAGGTTTCGCTCCTGGAACCAAGTCTATCGAGAACTCAATATCTCTGTCCGGTGGCAATCCAGGCAACTCCTCTTGAAAAACATCCATATACTCTGCTATCAAGGGGTGTGGAATCGTCTGCTCCTCAACCGAGACTCCACAGAAAACTTTGCTGCTCTGCTCTGCCTGACGTCTGGAGTACTCGAACTCTGGCTCCCCCGGTACTCTGAAGAGAACTCTATCCCCTCTGCAATCAATGCTGGCATGGTGCCTGCTCAACTAATCCATACCGAGTACTATGTCGTAGTTCGACAATGGCATTACGAACAGGCTCACCTCCAACTCACGGCCTCCCAGAACAACACTTCGACCCTTACAAACATTACTCACGAGGATAATGCCACCCCCGGTCGTGATCTTGTAAGTCCTAGGCAACGATTCAGCTATGATATCGTGTCTAATCACAAATGATACTGATATAAAGCTATGCGAAGCATCGGAATCGAATAATACAAAAGCTGGACTGAAGTCGAGAAGAATCGAACCTACGATCACCTCTCCTATCACCTCTGCATCCCCGGCCGCTATGGCGAAAGCTCGCCCCTGCTGGCCTCCCCTGGCCTGTTGCTTGTGCTGGACGAACCTCTGCTGCTGTGTCGGCAGGGTTAGTCCCCTCTGCTGGCCTGCTGGAGCTCTAACTACTGCTCCCTGAGCTGCTCGTCCCATGTGACACTCCCTCATCTGGTGGTCTGCTGAACCACACACTAGGCAGTGGCCAAGCCTCTTCCGACACTCATTGAAGACATGCCCGGGCTTCTTACAGTAAGCACAAGTGATAACCTGTCTCTGGCCATACTGGTACTGTCTTAGCTGCTGCTGCTGGTGAACTGGCCTCTGCTGGAATAGCTGCGGCTGGAACTGCCTCGGCTGCTGGTGCTGAAAGTGAGGCCTCTTGGCCTGGCCTCCGCTGCTGCTGCCCCCAACTGGGTCTCGCCCCCTCTTGAGCCTAAGCTCAAGATCATCCTCAGCCAACAGAGCTCCCGTCAATATCTTCTCAAAAGTGGCATCCCCGTTTCCCTTGGTCAAGGACTTGACTTTCTTGACCATAACCTTCCGGAACCTCTGGGCCTTCGCCGTCTCGCTCAAGGCCTCTACGAATCTGCCGAGGCGACCGAACTCCCCAGCGTACTCCTCCACTGACAGGCTCCCCTGAACTAGGCTCTCGAACTGCGACTCCAAGGCTCGGAGCGCTGAATCTGGAAAGAACTTCTTCTTGAAGAAGCCCTTGAACTCCTCCCAGGTCTGTCCAGCTACCCCCACCCTGGGGTCTGACTGATACCAGCTGCGAGCAAGATCTCGCATCCGGCTAGCTGCTGCCTCTATCTGGAGATCTGCTGGTATCCGGGCCAGGCAGAAGATCTCCTCTATATGCTCGATCTACTCGTCAGCATATAGAATCTCCTCTGTCCCCAGAAAGTCTCTGGGGCTCATCTTCTGGAACTTCTCTATCCCAGGTGTCCTCGGCTGCTGAACCACTGGTCGGGCTGCGATTGTCGTAAGGGCCAACTCTATGCCCCCGTCCTGTCGGGCCTGCTGCCGGTCCATAAACGGCTAGAAGTAGGAGAACATCTGTACCGCATCCACGTATCCTGTAGATGACGGCTGCTGGAAAGGCATCTCTGCGATGACTGGGTCCTGCCTCCGAGTCGGTAAAGGCATACCCTCTGCTGCTGCTGAAGCCCTAATATGAGCAGAGGTGGCAGGAGCTGCAGTCTCTCTGTCTCTGCTGAACTGGCTGAGAGGTAGCAGTCCCCTCTACAGCATCCCCATGAATGGTACGCTGCGATCGCGTCTCCACCATCCTGAAGACAGACCAACAAGAGTATCAATTTCTGAGAAAAAGCGATATAGCAAAGGCAGACAGTTAAAATTCAAAAGAATCAGTTGACAATAAGGATTTAGATGGCAATAAAAGAGTTTTTCCTAATGTAATTGAGTACCTTGAAAACTAATGTCCTATATCCTACTGCAGGCTGTAGTGATACTCTGGTTCGAATACCACTACACTTCTAGTCTAGACCTGCATGGGCCACCACTAAAAATATGTCACGACCCGCACCCTAGAGTAAGGGCACGAGGCGTGGGTACGTCCAGCCTATGCCGCAGTGTTGGCGATAGAACGCTGTCCTAGGTCACAACATCTAACAATATAATTCTAAGCAGTTTATACTCCCCGAATGGGGGTGACATAGCAGAATGTAAACTCAATTACAACTAAGGAAGAAGAAGCACGATATGATATAGAACTCAAGGAAATACAGATGATCAGAAGAGTCTAAGATAACATCTCAGCAATATCCAGAATACAAGTCTCAGCTACTGAATATGAAAGAATATATACAACCCAGATCTCAAAGACAGAAATAAAGTCTAACTAAAACTAGTCTCAAGACAACATAAGTAAGATAAGCCTAACTAAGCTAGTCTAGGCGGTAAGGGTAAAGTCATCAGCTAGGGCTGGGTCCTTCTGAGAGTCCAGCTCACAAGTGTGGTCTAGGGCTGCCCCGTAGAAGGTATCCACACAGGCCTCCTCCTCGTCCTCTGTAATATTTTCAACAGGTCCAGTCAGGACAGTTGCGAGCACAATACATCTCAACAGATCATAGCAGGTTAGAAAATATAATCATGCAGTAAAGTAAGATACATGAACTGAAGGAAATACAGTATATAAACAGGAAGAGAACTGTAATAGAAATATCTACTATAAATAAAGACTAATAGTGGCTAGTGGGTCAGAGTACAATATAGACATGTAAATGGCATAGGAGATTCTGATGCTACACTATGGAAAAATTTTGAAGCTATACTACTTGGATAATATTCACATGTCTACTTCTACTCCCCCGTACCCCCAATCAATACACAAGGATCCAGCCAGGTTATGTTATGATTCCATGCAATGGCCCACAAGGGGTGATACATGGATGCCCATAAATGGGTGATTCTAGGAATGCCCATAAATGGGAGATTCAAGGAGACTTTGTGATCATGAGAGTACATGTCACAAGTGATCAATGAACCAAGAAGCATAGTGATACACAATGTAAGTAAAACGAACGGAACAAGTAATATCCGATACTCCTGAAGGATAACATCTCAAGAAGGGATCCATATAGTACTAATCCGTGTGACCAATATGACGTATCAAGTAAAGTAATTTAAAGCAGGAAAATAATTCTAAACAGGATATGAAATGATCAGAGAATGTACTCGCCTGGTATCTGAGTGTCCGGATGAAATGTACTGTCCGAGGAGAGGTGTCTGACTCCTAATCAGAACAGCACAAGTCACAACAAGTCTAAAATGATAACAAGATGCAATTCAATGCATTCTAAATGAATCTAGGTCAATCTAGGCCAAAGTCAACTCTTGGTCAACTCTGGTCAACCCTAGAAGTCAAACTAGGTCAACTATGGTCAAACTAGGTCTAACAAGTCTAAATTGGTCTAACTAGTCTACATTAGTCTAACCAAGGCTAATCTAGCCTATACTAGTCTATCAAGTCCATACAACCTATACAAACTTTTCCAAGTCGTTGCACATTACCTATAGGCACACATTACTTAGCTTATATATATCCACATGTATATTAGCATACATTTACATACTTAATAGGCATATACATTAGACATAAATACTCATATACATATACATATACATAGGCTTAATACATATATACATATAGATATAAATACACTATACATTACACATAGGTCATGGTACATATACATTAGGAAATCATCACCCATATATACATAACAACTTGCATTCCTATACATTACCTATATTATCGATAACACATTATATAGATATATATATATATATATATATATATATATATATATATATACATATTTTATATACATCACATTATAGGTTATAGTACACTCATTAACATGGGATACATGAACATATCAATCTCACATACATATATATATATATATATATATATATATATATATATATATATATATATATATATATATATATATATATATATATATATATATATATATACATAGAAAACAAGGAAAGGAAATGTGATTGTGTACATGTGTGTGTGTGTGTGTGTGTGTGTGTGAAGTGACATGAGAGTGTCACTTGAGGGTGTAATATAACATATGTGTGTGTAGGCAATGAGGGAAAATAGTGTGGGTGTCATGTGTATGTGGGTGAGTGTGTGGGTGACTATGAAGGGTGTACAGTTCAGTTTCTGGACTGAGGAAAGGATTTGTGTTCAGTCACAGGAAGGAAAAGGAAACCAATTCATTCATTCCAGTTTTTCAGCTCAAAACTTCAAGTCCCCAATCAATACACAATACTCAATGAAAATTACCCAAAATTGACATACAAGTAGATTTCATATAGGAGGACCATATTAGGGACTTAAACAGTGATTAACAATAATCAAATGGGCTAAATAATTAGTACAAATTCGTTTTTCAAATCTGGAAATACTGAAATAGGGACTGGGAATCAGAGTTTTAAGGTAAATGCAAAAATGTAAATCAAAACATGTTAATCCTGCTAATCATTGGTTGGTAAATATAATATAGGGTGTGCACGTGTCATTTAGTGTCAAAGTGTCACACCACGACGACACAAACGTGTCTAAATTCAATTAAACCCAAAACAGTACAAACTGGACACTGTACAGCAGTGCAGCCTTGTGTACAGGTGAACGCGTGTCGTGTACAGGTGCACGCGTGTCATGCACAAGTGCATGCGTGTCGTACACCCGACACAGACCAAACCAGGACATGAGCTCACAACCCTAGGTTCGCCACACATAGGGCTACCTACGTGTCACCCTGCACCGCCGTGTCAAGTCGCACAGACGTGTCCAAACACGCGTATCAGAATGCGATGGGGAATTGTAAACCCCCAATATTTTCTAACTAATTTAGTGATTTTAAAAATTATTTTTGCTATATTAATTAGAATTAAAGAGGTAATTAGTATATATGTGTGTATTTATAAATATATATATATAGTATGGATGATTGTGTGTTTGGCGTATTTTAAGTATTACTAAATATAGTCTACAATTATTATAAAAGATTTTTGTTACTTATTTACAAATTTTAGGATTTTTGTGTGATTTGTATTCATATATATATATATATGTGTGTGTATATATATATATATATATATATATATATATATATATATATTTTTATATATATATATATATATATATATATATATATATATATATATTTTATATATATATATATATATATATATATATATATATATTTTTATATATATATATTTGTATATATATATATATATATATATATATATATATAAAAAAAATATATATATATATATATATATATATATATATATATATATATATATATATATATATATATATATATATATATATTTGTATATATATATATATATATATATATATATATATATATATATATATATATATATATAAAGTAAAATCCCTAAATTTCTACTATTTTTTTAAATTATTAAATTTGGTACTGATTTAAAATTTTATGTTGTACGTCGCGTAGTCGTATTGTACGTCACACACGAAATTTTATTTTTTCGTAATTGCTCGACGAGTGCGAATATGTGCGTACGTACATATTTCTAGAAAAATATTTTTTTTATTTTTATAGTTTCAAAATAATATATAGTAATTACTTTATTTTATCATTATAAAAAAAGGCGTAAGATATAATTTATGTATAAATTAATTCTCGAAATTATTTATTAATTATATTAAATTATTTAAAAGGTATTTTTGAAGTAGTTCCTATTAATATTGATTTTTGAAATTTATTAATATTAATATTTTGTTATTCAAAAAGATATTTAAATATTTATTATTTTGGAAATTATTATTATTAGTATTTTTGGAAAATATATTTCGAAATTTTTGTGGCTATTTAAATATTGATTTGGATTTATTGATTTATTTAAATAGTTAATATTTGAAATTTGATTTATCCCAATTCATTTTAAACTAAATTAGATTTAAAATGGATTTGTATTTGGCTTTGGATTTAGATTTGATTGATTTTAAACTAATTAAGAATTATTTAATTGGGTTTTAAATCCTCCCAAATCCTTATCCAACTGGGAATTCCAACGTCCTATAAATAGGCAGGTACTCTTCCATTAATTCCACAAGCCAATTTCTCCACAAATAATTTCCATAGCCAATCAAGTGCATCTTGTCCGTGACCATCCGTTTTCCCTTCCACTATTTTTCTTTTGTACATCTACAAATTCTTCCTCGTGTCCACATACCGGACACGGCCTCGACCCATAGCCTGTGTCTCGCAGGACACATTTTCTCACACGCCAACCACACCCGACACAGCCGCAAATTCTAAACCCTATACCTAACCATAATCCTACCTCTGTCCCGCCGTACCATCACCACCACCGTGGACATCCCAGCTCGTCCCCGTCGACTCCACCACCACCCACCAGACGTCGCCACAATCGCCACCCGACCCCTGCCGTCTTCGGCCAACCCCAGTTTATCACCCCTATCTTCGCAAAATCCTCTCTCGACTGCTAGCCCCATCACCCCCGACCACGACCACCAGCGACCACACCTCCATTCAACCTCCCGGGTGCCATCGTACCGCTGCGGCGAGACACAACCGTCGCCGCTTGCACCCTCAGCCACCACCACAATCAAACCCAAGACAAATGGAAAACCAAAAACAAACACCACCAAGTCTTACCTTCGTCGAAGTCACGCCCAACCGCCACTCCGACCTCCGCGCAGTAACACCCCCGTCCCCGGCCGACTTCCCGCTGCTCCGTCGTTCCCCAGCCTCTTCTCTAATCTCTGCTCGCCGGCCACCCTCACTCCAGCGCCGCGTTCCAGAGCCATGGCCGCCCTCTTCGACCCCTCGCTCCCCTTCGTTCGCCGTGGCCAGCCTCCTAACGACCAACCGCAGGCCGCCCCTTCCCAGCGACGCCGGCGGAGCCTTTTCCGGACCCGCCGCCTCCGCCGAAACCCCCTTCGGAGAAACCCCTCTCGACCAACTCCCGCACCAGCCGCCTCCAAGCACCGCAGCCTCCGCCGCCTCCCCTTTTCTACACCAACCACCGCGCGCCCGGCCGACTTCCCTTCTCCCCTAGCCGTCACCGCCCTTCGCCGCCTCCCTCGGCCATAACTCCCCCTCTCACGCTCACTTCCTTTCCCGCATCTCTCTCTCTCTCCCACTCGTTTTCACTCCCGCTCTCAATTCTCTTTCTCCCCATCTTGTTTTTTTTCTTTCATAGAAGGGATTGGGGATTGTTCTCCTCGAAAGAGGAGAACTGCTGTGATTATTTGATTTTTTTTGTTATTATTTTATGTTTTCAATCCTGAGAAGGAGCACAGCAGCTCCTGTGTAAAAGTTTCTATTGTCTAAATTATTATTTTTTTTGTTTTTATTATTATTATTATTATTATTATTGCTATTACTATTATTATTATTATTATTATTATTATTATTATTATTTTCCTCCTTTACTTTTTTTGTGCATCTGTTATTATAGTTATAATTATTATATTGTTATAATGTATAAATATTATATTACTGTTAGCATTAGTTATTTATATTGTTCTGAAAAAAAAATATATATATAGAGTAAATAATTTCCTAAAAACTTATTTTGTACGTCCACTGTTATTGTTTATACTATGTACATATGTAAATATATATTGTTATAAGTATTATTATCATTATTATTATCTTATGCTTTATTAAATATATATAATTAATATCCCAAAAATATATTGTTGTATTATGGTATTTCAAAAATGGCTTTTGACTTCAAAATTATTATCGTAATATTTTCTAAAAATATAGTTTGACCTAGGATATATTTCCATATTTTCAAAGTCTCTGTTTAGAAATTATTTTGATTAATGAGATATAGTATTCAACTATAATAAATATTTCTCAAAAATTAATTTATTTATATATAAAATTTCTTTTGAATATCTATTCTTATATATGACCAATCATTTGTTTCCTATTCCATGGTGAATCTCGAACTTCCTTATATTGTCCCTAACTGATTTGACTATTCCGGACTCAATGACATAACCTGTTCCGTCGTCTGAGATCATCTTGTGTCATTTTGACATTCGAGACTACTTCTGTGCCGATATGATCATATCACACCGATCAACTTTAAATCAAACTGAGAGGTCGTCTTGCGTAGTTGTAAGACCGAAGGCGATCTTGTGCCACCTTTATTGTACTACACCATGCAGCTCACCATACGTCACAACAGGCAAGTATACCTTGCTAATTTACTGTCAAATTATTTATTTTCTGCATTATTTATTTTGTTTCATATTGTTAGTTTCCTTTGTTATAACTGCGTGTCCAAGCCATACTTGGGTGCAAGTGACTTTATTAGTCATTACATTATTTTATGCATGTTGACTTAGTGTTAGCGGACTACCTTCTTGTTGGGGGATATCCTTATATCTACCTTTGGCTGTGACACTCACACTACACGGTTTGAGACATGTTGCTAGGGGCACGACTTATTGACTAGCTATCTCTAAAGTCGTATGACGAATAGATGATCGTAACTGCTATGACTAGGGTTTTAGAGACTCAAGCAGTTATAAAATTGGACGAGCTATGGACATGACTTGAACAGTATGGGAAATATTGGAGAAGGACAGTCGCTAGTGCGTATGGAAATTCAAACAGGTAAACCACAGTCTTCGGATGGAACTGTGATGATATATTTGCAGATGCCCTCTGACGTTTTGGACGTTACGGACGGATACAGATGACTGGATGCCAGTTACGTACACATAGCCTAAAATCCCACCCATGCGCATAAAAGTTGTCCTCTAAATTGTACATTAGGCGGTTAGAATCTCCTTTGCATATTTGTGTCTAGAATAGTCTTTTATATATTATTTTATTATTCTGACAGTTCATATTAGCTTGTTCTTCATGTATCTTGCTACGTCCGTCTCAGGACCTGGTTTTTCCCTAGGTGTGTGTTCATGTCTTCCGCAGGTATCCTAGCCAAGGTCGTGGTCTTCTCCATTCCTTCGAAGACGATTGCGCTTGGTTCGTCTTGCCATTTTATTTGATCAATTCTTGTACATTTCTTTCATTGAGATAGTTGGTAGTGGACTTTGTCTCCGCCCAACGATTGTATCATAAATATTCAAGTTGATTTTTATATTATTATTCCTTTCATTGTGGATGAGATTTAGTTTTGTCTTGGATTACTGCATTTTACAGCTTATGTATACATACTAGGCCCTGTACTTCGTATGTATACATCTGGTATATCTACGTACTTGGTCCTACATATTTTAGGACTAGGGCGTTACATGTTTTGGTGGTGGCCCATGCAGGTCAAGATAAATTATTTGGTTACTTTACCGTACCAAGCAAGCATGCGTATAGGATTAGAGTCTAGGATCTCATCCACACACTTGACTGCCTTCTCGCTTGACTCCTCGATTTGCATCTTGCTTGATTCCCTCTACCGTTAATTCTTATCCTTCTTTTGTGCTTGATGTTGGTTAGAAAGGTAATCCATACTAAGTAGACTTGTCCCATTGTCCCATCACCCTACTAGTTTAATTCTTGTAAGTTGGGTAGAATGCCTTATGACCTAGCAATCCCTTGGTCCTTGTGATATATATTAGCAAGTTCACTTAGGTTCTAGAATTTAGAGGATCCTAACCCATCTAGTCAACCAAAGACTTGGACCAAAGAGACTATAGGACGACTGTATAGAGACCAACATAGGATATAACTTAGAGTCTTAAGGAGTTTGAACTAATTCTACTCTATTTCAATCTAAATCTCACGTGCCTATATTTTATTATCTAGACTAATGATGCTAATGTAGCCTAGTTTTTGCAAGCTCAATTCTTTATCAAGCTTGTTCATGACATATGCTATTGAGCGCTCACTAGCATAATGTCTACTCATAACCGGTACATGATGGTCTGATCAACCTATTGCACTTTGGTTCACTTTTATCTATCGTTCTACGTGGATGGGGACATAGTTAAACTTGTCATCTAGAATCCCATCCGCGACTTGCCTTGACAACTCCTTTTGAATTATTCGGTCGCCTTTGAACCACGTATTCATATTCGATAGCGCCTCCTTCGAATGCTATATTGCTTTCGCCTGCACCTATTTTGGAAGGACGAAAGCGTTATACTAGAACTTCCTCTAGCCTTCCTATCGACTGTGACCATTATCACTCGATGTTGCTATATCTTCACCCTAAACTACTCATCCTTTTCTCGACCCTATATTTACTATCGCAAACTCCTAATCACTTAATTAGGAGAGAATCTAATCGTTCCCCTAATCGTACCCTCGACCTACTCTTAAGCCATAACGTTAATTTATTTTCTTTTACCATAATATTCTTTATTGCCTGTTATCTTGTTTTTCTTCTTCTGCTAACCCATGATTATCCACGCCATTATTGAACTCACGATTTCCTAAATGCATCTTTTGGTTGAACGTTGTGATTTGATTTTCCTTATCGCCACCCCGTTGGGACCTTCTCACCCAACCCTATTATTCTTAATTTTGAGGACGAAATTCTTGTAAGTCGGGCAGGATGTGAAATCCCTAAATTTCTACTATTTTTTTTAATTATTAAATTTTGAACTGATTTAAAATTTTATGTTGTATGTCGCGTAGTCGTATTGTACGTCGCACACAAAATTTTATTTTTTCGTAATTACTTGACTAGTGCGAATATGTGCTAGCGTACATATTTTTAGAAAAAACCATTTTTCATTTTTATAGTTTCAAAATAATATATAGTAATTACTTTATTTTATCATTATAAAAAAAGGCGTAAGATATAATTTATGTATAAATTAATTCTCGAAATTATTTATTAATTATCTTAAATTATTTTAAAGGTATTTTTGAAGTAGTTCCTATTAATATTGATTTTCGAAATTTATTAATATTAATATTTTGTTATTCAAAAAGATATTTAAATATTTATTATTTTTGAAATTATTATCATTAGTATTTTTGGAAAATATATTTCAAAATTTTTGTGGCGATTTAAATCTTGATTTGGATTTATGGATTTATTTAAATAGTTAATATTTGAAATTTGATTTATCCCAATTGATTTTAAACTAAATTAGATTTAAATTAGATTTGTATTTGGATTTGGATTTAGATTTGATTGATTTTAAACTAATTAAGAATTATTTAATTGGGTTTTAAATCCTCCCAAATCCTTATCCAACTGGGAATTCCTACGTCCTATAAATAGGCAGGTACTCTTCCATTAATTCCACAAGCCAATTTCTCCACAAATAATTTCCATAGCCAATCAAGTGCATCGTGTCCGTGACCATCCGTTTTTCCTTCCACTATTTTTCTTTTGTACATCTACAAATTCTTTCTCGTGTCCACATACCGGACACGGCCTCGACCCATAGCCTGTGTCTCGCAGGACACGTTTTCTCACACGCCAACCACACCCGACACAGCCGCAAATTCTAAACCCTATCCCTAACCATAATCCTACCCCTGTCCCGCCGTGCCATCACCACCACTGTGGACGTCCCAGCTCGTCCCCGTCGACTCCATCACCACCCACCAGACGCCGCCACAATCGCCACCCGACCCCTGCCGTCTCCGGCCAACCCCAGTTCATCACCCCTATCATCGCAAACTCCCCTCTCGACTGCTAGCCCCATCACCCCCGACCACGACCAGCAGCGACCACACCACCATTCAACCTCTCGTGTGCCATCGCACCGCTGCGGTGAGACACCACCGTCGTAGCTTGCACCCTCAGCCACCACCACCATCAAACCCAAGATAAAAGGAAAACCAAAAACAAACACCACCAAGTCATACCTCCGCCGAAGTCGCGCCCAACCGCCGCTCCGACCTCTGCGCAGTAATACCCCCGTCCCCGGCCAACTTCCCGCTGCTCCGTCGTTCCCCAGCCTCTTCTATGATCTCCGCTCGCTAGCCACCCTCACTCCAGCGCCGCGTCCCAGAGCCATGGCCGCCCTCTTCGACCCCTCGCTCCCCTCCGTTCGCCGTGGCCAGCCTCCCAACGACCAACCGCCGGCCGCCCCTTCTCAGCGACACCGGCGGAGCCTTTCCCGGACCCGCCGCCTCCGCCGAAACCCCCTTGGGAGAAACCCCCTCTCGACCAACTCCCGCGCCAGCCGCCTCCAAGCACCGCAGCCTCCGCTGCCTCCCCTTTTTTCCACCAACCACCGCGCGCCCGGCCGACTTTCCTTCTCCCTTAGCCGTCACCGCCCTTCGTCGCCGCTTCTCCGCCGCCTCCCTCGGCCATAACTCCCCCTCTCGCGCTCACTTCCTTCCCCGCATCTCTCTCTCTCTCCCACTCGTTTTCACTCCCTCTTTCAATTCTCTTTCTCCCCATCTTTTTTTTTCTTTCATAGAAGGGATTGGGGATTGTTCTCCTCGAAAGGGGAGAACTGCTGTGATTATTTGATTTTTTTTGTTATTATTTTATGTTTTCAATCCTGAGAAGGAGCACAGCAGCTCCTGTGTAAAAGTTTCTATTGTCTAAATTTTTTTTTGTTTTTATTATTATTATTATTATTATTATTATTATTATTACTACTACTACTATTACTATTATTATTATTATTATTATTATTATTATTATTATTATTATTATTATTATTTTCCTCCTTTACTTTTTTTTGTGCATCTGTTATTATAGTTATAATTATTATATTATTAGAATGTATAAATATTATATTACTGTTAGTATTAGTTATTTATACTGTTCCAAAAAAAAAATTTATATATACATAGAGTAAATAATTTCCTAAAAACTTATTTTGTACGTCCAGTGTTATTGTTTATACTATGTACATATGTAAATATATATTGTTATAAGTATTATTATCATTATTATTATCTTATTCTTTATTAAATATATATAATTAATATCTCAAAAATATATTGTTGTATAATGGTATTTCAAATATGGCTTTTGACTTCAAAATTATTATCGTAATATTTTCTAAAAATATAGTTTGACCTAGGATATATTTCCATATTTTCAAAGTATCTGTTTAGGAATTATTTTGATTAATGAGATATAGTATTCAACTGTAATAAATATTTCTCAAAAGCTTATTTATTTATATATAAAATTTCTTTTGAATATCTATTCTTATCTATGACCAATCGTTTGTTTCCTATCCCATGGTGAATCTCGAACTTCCTTATATTGTCCCTAACTGATTTGGCTATTCCTGTCTCAATGACATAACCCGTTCCATCGTCTGAGATCATCTTGTGTCATTTTGACATTCGAGACTACTTCTGTGCCGATATGATCATATCACGCCGATCAACTTTAAATCAAACTGAGAGGTCGTCTTGCGTAGTTGTAAGACCGAAGGCGATCTTGTGCCACCTTTATTGTACTACACCAGGCAGCTCACCATGCGTCACAACAGGCAAGTATACCTTGCTAATTTACTGTCAAATTATTTATTTTCTGCATTATTTATTTTGTTTCATATTGTTAGTTTTCTTTGTTATAACTACACGTCCAAGCCATACTTGGGTGCAACCGACTTTATTAGTCGTTACTTTATTTCATGCATGTTGACTTAGTGTTAGCGGACTACCTTCTTGTTGGGGGATATCCTAATATCTTCCTTTGGCTGTGACACTCACACTACACGGTTTGAGACATGTTGCTAGGGGCACGACTTATTGACTAGCTATCTCTAAAGTCGTGTGACGGATAGATGATCGTAACTGCTATGACTAGGGTTTTAGAGACTCAAGCAGTTACAAAACTGGACGAGCCATGGACATGACTTGAACAGTGTGGGAAATATTGGGGGAGGACAGTCGCTAGTGCGTATGGAAATCTAAACAGGTAAACCACAGTCTCCGGATGGAACTGTGGCTATATATTTGTCAGATGCCCTCTGACATTTTGGACGTTACGGACGGATACAGATGACTGGATGCCAGTTTCATCACATAGCCTAAAATCCTATCCATGCGCATGAAAGTTGTCCTCTAAATTGCACATTAGACGGTTAGAATCTCTTTTGCATATTTGTGTCTAGAATAGTCTTTTATATATTATTTTATTATTCTGACAGTTCATATTAGCTTGTTCTTCCTGTATCTTGCTACGTCCGTATGAGGACCTAGTTTTTCCCCAGGTGTGTGTTCATGTCTTCCGCAGGTATCCTAGCCAAGGTCGTCGTCTTCTCCATTCCTTCGAAGACGATTGCGCTTGGTTCGTCTTGCCATTTTATTTGATTAATTCTTGTACATTTCTTTTATTGAGATAGTTGGTAGTGGACTTTGTCTCCGCCCAACGATTGTATCATAAATATTCAAGTTGATTTTTATATTATTATTCCTTTTATTGTGGATGAGATTTAGTTTTGTCTTGGATTACTGTATTTTACAGCTTATGTATACATACTAGGCCCTGTACTTCGTATGTATACAGCTGGCATGTCTACGTACTTGGTCCTATGTATATTTGGGACTGGGGCGCTACATATATATATATATATATATATATATATATATATATATATATATATATATATATATATATATATTTATTATAAAAAAAATAGTGGGGCCCGGCCCCCACACTCAGCCAAGGGCGGCCAGGCTTGGCCGACTGACAGCTTAGAGTAGAATGGGTTTTTGTTTAAAAAAAAAATATCAGCCCACCCACCCACTTAAAGTGGGCGAGCCCCCCTCCTATATGTTGGTTGCCAAAAGCAACAACTCACGAAACCAGGCTCCCACAACCGTGGGACTCCTCAATTCGAAACCCATATGTAATAGGTTTTGCTAGAAGTTGATATAAATACAACTTTTTCCACAAGCCTCAAAATCCTAGACTTCTAAAACAAAATTTGCAGCTGATCATACCTCCTTCGCCTGCGAATTTGTTTCACCAGCAATGGAGTTTTGTGCGCAACGAACGGAGCATTGGAAGTCAGCCCCGCATCACCCACGGAGCAGTTTTCCCACTCAAGGTACCCTACTTCCCTACGACGTAACTTTTTACTCGTAGCACCGATTTTCGATCCGTAAGATTTTCTAGAAATTAGACTTGACCCTGTTCGAGATCCTCCAGGTGGATTTCGTAAACAACCCATCGACTTGCTCGAAAAATTAAGACGAAGTTGAACAAAAATCTGTTTTCTGTAACACTATAAAACTGTTTTAAAACGACAACTTGTCGGCCAATTTTCTTGCTGTACAGTAAAGTAATATAGGAACTAATTGAAAACAGTAAAAAAAACATAACTGAGATCGTAACGCATCTTCTGGATCATCGTTTCGATTAACATGTAAAAAGTAGATTGATGTTGAAGTTGAGGAAAAACCTGTGCTTAGTTATATTAATTTACTGAATTTTGTCCGATATGGCGTGCGCCCCGACAAACCGGGCGACGTGATCGCGCGCTATACGCATCAAAAGGCGCGTATGGACGTTGCGGACGTGTGGGAACTAACGGAACTCAGTTTCGTCGCGTGTGCGCGACGAAATCAACACGTATCCGTCGAGATACCCCCGTATCGATGTTTTGCAAACTTGCCCATAACTTCGTGTACAGTCGTCGAATCGAGACAAAACTTGCGCCAATAGGTCCGGATCGAAATTTTGGTCCTGTATGCCAAGTTTGGTTCGATTCTCAGAAGGTCGAATCGGAATCCATTTTTGGCGGGCCTGCGACCCACTCAAACGGACGATTTTGTGCACGGCTCATCGGAATCCAAAACTGGACATACCTTTGAGTTCCTCTCCTCAAACTGAATCCGTAGACATATAGTTTGACGAATTTAGAGACCATAGACTTCGGCACGTATTTCGGTGCACAGCGGGTCCAACGGCGGACATCATTTTTACCCGAAATTACGATTTTGCCCCTGTTTCAGAATTAGACTTTTGGACAGGCGTTTCCTAGGTATATCTTTTGATCCGAGTGCTTTATTGAGGTTTGTTTCAGCGTCCGGAGTTGTTTGGAGACTGTGACCTTTCTTAGCTGACATTGTGATTTCTTGGGCTTGCAACTTTGCACCATCAGGCAAGATACCTTGCCATCTTACTCTGTGATTATTATAGTTCTTATTTTTAGTTGTTATTTTCAGCATTTCTTATTTCTTGATATTTAAACTGTGCGTCCAAGTCACACTTGGGTGCAAGCGACTCTATCGGTCATTTTTCTCGCCGTATTTATTTCTCTTGCATTGACTTCGTCTAGTGACCATCCATTGATGTTGAGGTATTAGTATATCTCATACGGCCTTGACACTTGTTGTATCACGTGATGTGAGTCACATGTAGGACACGTTTCTGCGTAGTCGGCTGGCCACCGATACGTATGGAGCGTGCGACGGATAGGAGTAACTGCCAATAGTATTGCATGCTAGACGACTTGGCGGTTACTAGAGGTACATGTCAGTCATGGAGATGATGATACTAGGCATCGGGTGGGGAGAACATTACCTGACGTATGGGCTTCGATTGCACTTCCCTTGTAACCCGGAAGCTCCGCTGGAGATATGGGTATGAGCCTCTCAGGTTGGCCACTGTCGTTCTTCGAACGTCATACGCTTGGTCACTGGTGCCCAAGAGGGGACTATACCGGATCCTATATTCAGCCAGGGCTCATGCGTCAAAGGAATGTATCTCAACTGCATATTCACAGTAGAATGGCCAGGAACCCGATTGCATGCATACCTTTTCCTCTTATTATGTTATCACAGTTTATATGGCATGGTGTTTTCTTGTATCTTGCTATGTCCCCTGAGGACCTGGTTATCTCTCCAAGTTTAGACAATTTTCCACAGGAGTATGAAGCGGCGTTGGAGCTATCCTACATTGATGACGAGGCAGTGCCTTTTGATTTCTAGACTATTTTCTATCTAAGACAGTTGTAGACATTATTTTATACCTCTTTTCTTTCTATTTGCGGAGGTCGGACTCCGATATTGTGAGACTATTTTTTATAGCTGTTTGGAGTGAGTATGTTCACCTGGCTATCTTTTGATACTCTTATTTATTTATTTGGACTTCATTATCTTCTGTGTTGAGCTGTGATAAGATTAGATATGTTATTCTGGCCTATGATTATTTTATTTACAGCTTATATGCATATATGAGGATTCCATATATTGGAGTGTTCTTTGTATATGTGCAGCTGGCATGTTCACGTACTTGGTCCTACGTATTTTGGGACTGGGGTGTTACATGTTTTTGTGGTGGCTCATGCAGGTCTACGTTAATATTATTGAGTTACATGACTGTGCCCAACAAGCCTGCTTATAGGAATAGGAATATCTCATCCAGTACTACTACTATCTCTTGACTTCCAATCTTTTCGAAACTTCCTTGATTTTTCGATTTACTTCATATCTAATCTTCCTAATATCAACTTATCTTCCTCGTGCCAACAGTATGCATTTAAGAAGCGGACGCACTTCTACCTTGGCCCTCACATCTGGTGAAGAGGCTACTCCGGAGGGACATAATCCTCCTATGACTCCAGCAACACCATACCAGCCAGGACAGTCGCAGCCTACTACGACACCGACGACGGAGTACCCAGAGAACACAGCACCCCCAGGCAGCCAGGCTGGGCAGACCACTACCATGCCACCAGAAGGGAATGTGCCACTGCCTCCACCATCACCATTCCCTCAGTAGTTTCCACCACAGTCGGGACCGTAGATGCCTCCACCACCGACTGATGGGATCCCTACTTCTCAGTTTATGTACGCCATGATGCAGGCTCAGTGGCAGCAGACTGAGCTGATGAGACAGACGATGATGGCAGCAATGGCTAGACCTCCACCACCACCTCCAGCACCAGCACCAGCACCGGCTCTGCATCCTTATGAAGGCTCTATCAAGAATTTCACAGATATGAACCCCAAGGCCTTTAGAGGAACAGAGAAGCCATTAGAGGTGTCACAGTGGCTTATTAGTACCGAGAAGCTACTGAAGGCATCCCAGTTGCCAGATCGAGATTGGATGACAGCAGTGGACCTACTGTTAGAAGACAATGCTTACCACTGATGGAAGGCGAAAGAGAGACGACTAGGCACTGGAAACACCTGGAAGCAGTTCTATGATGCATTTTATGAGAGATTCTTTCCTATTCATGTTCGAGATGGTCTCTGTAACCAGTTCCTTCATCTGAAGCAAGGGAATATGACAGTTGATGAGTATGACTCGGAGTTCAATCGCCTGAGTCGATTTGGTACGGGATTGATTTCGACAGAGTTAGGGAAGGCAAGGAGATTTCACCAGGGGCTTGCACCAGAGCTCATGTCTTATACGACTACCCAGTCTCGAGTCTCCCATTCAGCTGTCTTAGAAGAAGCTCGTGCTCAGGAGATTCTTCGCAAGGAACAACAGCAAACATCGAGGCGTCATACACCAGCAGCTGCACTAGCCCGAGCGACTCAGAGTGGACCTATTAGGAGGGCTACAGGACAGTACCAGCAGAGGCACACACCTTATCAGAAGCCTACCTGCAACTTTTGCGGGAAGCAGGGGCATATCAGAGATGACTGTCGACTTCGTTTGGGCTTATGTATGATATGTGGATCAGGATAATACTTGGCCAGAGATTGTCCTGAGCAGCAGGCTCTAGTTCAGGCACATCAGGCCCAGAGGCCCACAGCCCCAGCACCTCGTCCACCATTACCTCCACAGACAGCACAGTACCACAAGGCCAGAGCTCAAGGCCCAGGGCAAAACCATGGAAAGGCATTCTCTCTAGCTGTTGAGAATGTAGAGACAGAAGCAGAGGTCATAGCAGGTATGGTTTTAGTTACATCTTTTCCTGCTATTACCTTATTTGATACTGGAGCCACGCATTCATTTATAGCCACTAGTTTTGCCACAAGATACGGCATTTCCATCATACCCTTTGCTAAAAATGTTAAAATCCTCACTGGAGGAGGAGTTGTACCTGTTAGTGGTATTTGTAGACTTTGTCCGGTAGTGATAAATGGCAGAGAAATGATGGCACGACTTCTTGTATTCGCTATGCCGATATTTGATGTGGTTCTTGGAATGGACTGGTTGAGCCAGCATTTCGCTCTCATCGACTGCCACAGGAGCAGTATTATCTTTAGACCACCGAATGCGGCAGAGTTTGAGTTCACCAAAGAAGATGGAGGGAGTTATACACCCACATCGGGGACTCATATGATGATGCGTGACACCCTTCAGTACCCTATTATCACCGAGTTCGAGGATGTATTCCTCGAAGAATTGCCAGGACTACCACCTGACCGAGATATTGAGTTTTCTATTAAGATTATTCCCGGAGCCGAGCCTATTTCATCTCGAGTATATCGTCTGGCACCCAAGGAGTTGGTAGAGATGAAGACGCAGATTGATGACTTATTAGAGAAGGGATTTATTCGTGCCAGTGCGTCACCATGGGGAGTACCCGTTCTTTTTGTGCCTAAGAAAGACGGGACAGTGCGCATGTGCATCGACTACAGAGCATTAAATGCAGTGACGGTGAAGAACAAGTATCCCTTGCCACGTATAGACGATCTATTCGATCAACTGAGTGGAGCAAAAGTATTCTCCAAGATTGACTTACGATTAGGCTATCACCAATTGAAGGTTCGGAAGGAAGATATTGCAAAGATGGCTTTTCGATCGAGGTATGGACGCTACGTGTTCTTGGTCATGCCTTTCGGTTTGACCAATGCTCCCGCAGTTTTCATGAATTTAATGAACAAGATCTTTCACCTATACCTGGACAAATATGTAGTAGTCTTCATAGACGATATCTTGATTTACTCCAAGAGTCAGGAGGAGCATGAGCTGCATCTACGGATAGTTTTGGGAACGTTGAGGAATCAGAGACTCTTTGTGAAGCTTAGCAAGTGTGATTTCTTTCTCAAAGAGATATCATTTCTTGGTCATATTGTTACGGGCGATGGTATATCAGTAGACCCAGAGAAGATCACAGCAGTCAAATCATGGCCCGCTTCTACATCAGCTTCTGAGGGGAGAAGTTTTCTCGGACTTGTGGGTTACTACCGACGGTTCATAGAAGATTTATCTCGAATAACGGGGCATATGATTCGATTAACTTGCAAGGATTAGGAGTTTGTATGGACAGACGAGTGTCAAGCCACTTTTGATGAGTTGAAGAAGCGATTGACCATAGCACCGATCTTGACACTACCATCGGGCCCAAGAGGATTTTTGATTTACAGTGACGCATCCGGGAAAGAATTAGGATGTGTATTGATGCAGCACGGGCCTGTAGTAGTATATGCATCGCGACAGTTGAGAGTACATGAAAAGAATTATCCGACCCACGATCTAGAGCTCGCAGCGGTTATCTTTGCTTTGAAGCTATGGAGACACTACTTGTACGGTGAGAAGGTTGATATCTACACTGATCATAAGAGCCTCAAGTACGTGTTCACACAGAAAGAGTTGAATATGCGACAGCGACGTTGGTTGGAGTTGATGAAGGATTATGAGATCGAGCTTCATTATCATCCGAGCAATGCTAATGTATAAGCCCATGGCACACTTTTTGACTATGCAGAAGGAGTTGATTAGAGACTTGGAGCAGCTTGGTATTGAGGTAGTATTGCCAGGAGCAGACGGCGTATTAGCCAACCTTCAAGTGCAATCATCATTGGTAGAGCGCATCAAGGCAGCGTTGCCCAATGATGCTAGATTTCGGCGGCTCAGAGAGAGGACTGAAGCAGGAGAGCAGATGGGTTTGAGGATCCACCCCGATGGGACATTGCGATGTGGTGATCGTATTTATGTTTCCAATGGAGAGCTATGGCAGAAGCTGATGGCCGAGGCTCACAGTTTGGCATACTCCATTCATCCCGGAGGAACCAAGATGTACCGCGACTTACGACATTATTATTGGTGGTACGAAATGAAGCAGGAGATAGCTCGCTTCGTTGCCAAGTGCTTGGTATGTCAACAAGTGAAGGCGGTGCACCAGAGGACGGCCGGATTACTACAGCCGCTACCCATTCTCGAGTGGAAGTGGGAGCACATTACTATAGATTTCGTCATGGGTTTTCTCGGAGTCCTAGGGGACGTGACGCAGTGTGGGTGATTGTTGATAGACTTACAAAGTCAGCCAATTTCTTACCTTTTAGAGTGGGCCAGTCGATAGAGGTTTTGGTAGAGATGTATATGGAGCAGATTATGAGATTGCATGGTATGCCAGTTAGTATTGTGTTGGACCGTGACTCGAGATTCACCTTGTATTTTTGGAGGAGCATGCAAGAGAGTTTGGGCACTCGATTGAAGTTTAGCACATCATACCATCCGCAGACAGACGGCTAGTCAGAGCGTACCATATAGACGCTAGAGGATATGTTTAGAGCGTGCATGCTTGATTTTGGCGGTTCATGGGAGGACCATCTTCATCTTATTGAGTTTTCCTACAATAATAGCTATCAAGCGAGCATTCAGATGGCCCCGTTCGAAGCATTGTATGGTAGGATGTGTCGATCTCCTGTTTGTTGGAGCGACATAGGTGAGCGACAGCTATTGAGTCCCGAGTTGATCTTGAGCACAGTGGAGACAGTGAAGAAAATTCAGGGCCACCTGCGAGCAGCGCAGGATCGTCAGAAGCAGTGGGCAGATAATCATCGTCGACCCTTGGAGTTCAAAGAGGGTGACCATGTGTTCTTGAAGATATCCCCCACTAGAGGCACATTCGATTCGGAGGACGTGGCAAGTTGAGTCCAAGGTACATCGGGCCTTTCGATGTCTTGGAACGTGTTGGAGAGGTTGCCTACAGATTGGCCTTGCCACCGTCGCTAGAGGGAGTACATGACGTATTCCATGTATCTCAGTTGAGGAGGTACGTGGCGGACAACAATCATGTGCTTGATCACTCCGATATCACAATTGGACCGAGTTTGTCGTACGAAGAGCAACCGGTAGGTATCCTTGATCGCCGAGTGAAGGTGTTGCAAAATCAATCTATTCCATTGGTTCACGTGGCATTGAAGCATCACTCGCCAGGGGAGTCTACCTGGAAACGCGAGGACGACATCCGAAACCGCTACCCTCATTTGTTCGTAGATGAAGGTATGTCTCGCATTTTAAGTGTTATTATATTTTCTTGTATTGTATTTGATCCCCCGACCTTAGTTTAATTTCAAGGACGAAATTTTCTTTAAGTTGGGTAGGATGTAAACCCCCAATATTTTCTAACTAATTTAGTGATTTTAAAAATTATTTTTGCTATATTAATTAGAATTAAAGAGGTAATTAGTATATATGTGTGTATTTATAAATATATATATAATATGGATGATTGTGTGCTTGGCATATTTTAAGTATTACTAAATATAGTCTACAATTATTATAAAAGATTTTTGTTACTTATTTACAAATTTTAGGATTTTTGTGTAATTTGTATTCATATATATATATATATATATATATATATATATATATATATATATATATGTGTGTGTGCGTGAATATATATATATATTTATTATAAAAAATAAAAAAATAAAAGAGAGTGGGGCCCGGCCTCCACACTCAGCAAAGGGCGGCCAGGCTTGGCCGTCTGACAGCTTAGAGTAGAATGGGTTTTTGTTAAAAAAATAATAATAATATTAACCCACCAACCCACTTAAAGTGGGCGGCCCCCTCCTATATGTTGGCTGCTAAAAGCAGCAACTCACGAAACCAGGCTCAACCCACAACCGTGGGACTCCTCAATTCGAAACCCATATGTAATAGGTTTTGCTAGAAGTTGATATAAATACATCTTTTTCCACAAGCCTCAAAACCCTAGACTTCCAAAACGAAATTTGCAGCTAATCATACCCCATTCGCCTGCGAATTTGTTTTACCCGCAACGGAGTTTTGTGTGCGACGAACGGAGCATCGGAAGTCAGCCCCGCGTCACCCACGGAGCAATTTTCCCACTCAAGGTACCCTACTTCCCTACAACGTAACATTTTACTCGTAGCACCGATTTTCGATCCGTAAGATTTTCTGGAAAGTAGACTTGACCCTCTTCGTGATCTTCTAGGTGGATTTCATAAACAACCCATCGACTTGCTCGAAAAATCAAGACGAAGTTGAACAAAAATCTATTTTCTGTAACACTATAAAACTGTTTTAAAACGACAACTTGTCGGCCAATTTTCTTGCTGTACAGTAAAGTAATGTAGGAACTAATTGAAAACAGTAAAAGAAAACATAACCGAGATCGCAACGCCTCTTTTGGATCGTTATTTCGATTAGCGTGTAAAAAGTAGATTGATGTTGAAGTTGAGGAAAAACCTGTGCTTAGTTATATTAATTTACTGAATTTTGTCCGATATGGCGTGCGCCCCGACAAATCGGGCGATATGGTCATGCGCTATACGCATCAAAAGGCGCATATGGACGTTACGGACGTGTGGGAACTGACGGAACTCAGTTTCGTCGCGTGTGCGCGACAAAATCAATGCGTATCCGTCGAGATACCCCCGTATCGGCGTTTTGCAAACTTGCCCATAACTTCGTGTACAGTCGTTGAATCGAGACGAAACATGCGCCAACAGGCCCGGATCAAAATTTTGGTCATGTATGCCAAGTTTGGTTCGATTCTGAGAAGGTCGAATCGGAACCCATTTTTGGCGGGCCCGCGACCGACTCAAACGGGCGATTTTGTGCACGGCACATCGGAATCCAAAACTGGACATACCGTTGCTCTCCTCAAACTGAATCCGTAGACATGTAGTTGGACAACTTTAGAGACCATAAACTTTGGCACGCATTTCGGTGCAAAGCGGGTCCAACGGCGGACATCGTTTTGACCCGAAATTACGATTTTGCCCCTATTTCAGAATTAGACTTTTGGACAGGTGTTTCTAGGTATATCTTTTACACCGAGTGCATTTTTGATGTTTGTTTCAGCGTTCGGAGTTGTTTGGAGACTGTGACATTTTTTAGCTAATATTGTGATTTCTTGGGCTTGCCACTTTACACCATCAGGCAAGATACCTTGCCACCTTACTCTGTGAATATTATAGTTCTTATTTTTAGTTGTTATTTTCAGCATTTCTTATTTCTTGATATTTAAACTGTGCGTCCAAGTCACACTTGGGTGCAAGCGACTCTATCGGTCGTTTTTCTCGCCGTATTTATTTCTCTTGCATTGACTTAGTCTAGTGACCACCCATTGATGTTGAGGTATTGGTATATCCCATACGGCCTTGACACTTGTTGTATCACGTGATGTGAGTCACATATAGGACACGTTTCCGCGTAGTCGGCTGGCCACCGATACATATGGAGCGTGCGACTGATAGGAGTAACTGCTAATAGTATTGCATGCTAGAGGACTTGGCGGTTACTAGAGGTACATGTCAGTCATGGAGATGATGATACTAGGCATTGGATGGGGAGAACATTACCTGACGTATGGGCTTCGATTGCACTTCCCTTGTAACCCGAAAGCTCCGCTGGAGATACGGGTAGGAGCCTCTCAGGTTGGCCACTGTCGTTCTTGGAACGTCATGCGCTTGATCACTGGTGCCCAAGAGGGGACTATACCGGATCCTATATTCAGCCAGGGCTCATGCGTCGAAGAAATGTATCTCAACTGCATATTCACAGTAGAATGGTCAGGAACCCGATTGCATGCATACCTTTTTCTCTTATTATGTTATCACAGTTTATATGGCATGGTGTTTTCTTGTATCTTGCTATGTCCCCTGAGGACCTGATTATCTCTCCAGGTTTAGACGATTTTCCACAGGAGTATGGAGCGGCGTTGGAGCAATCCTACTTTGATGACGAGGCAGTGCCTTTTGATTTCTAGACTATTTCTTATCTGAGACAGTTGTAGACATTATTTACACCTCTTTTCTTTCTATTTGCGGAGGTCGGATTCCGATCTTGTGAGACTATTTTTCATAGCTGTTTGGAGTGAGTATGTTCACCCAGCTATCTTTTGATACTCTTATTTATTTATTTGGACTTCATTATCTTCTGTGTTGAGCTGTGATGAGATTAGATATGTTATTGTGGCCTGTGATTATTTTTTTTACAGCTTATGTGCATATATGAGGATTCTATATATTGGAGTGTTCTTTGTATATGTGCAGCTGGCATGTTCACGTACTTGGTCCTACGTATTTTGGGACTGGAGCGTTACAAGACTGAACCGAACCTAGTACAAAATTAGTACAGTGTCTCGTGTTCCCTCGACACGACACGAGAGGTCATGCCACTTGGGGAGTGTCGTGTCAAACACTGCCCCAACGTGTCCTCGAAGTATCACGTGTCCTCGCGCTGTGTCCAAAGTGAAAATGCCCCCGAGTAGCAGGGAAAAGCTATCCGTGTGCGCGCGTGGTGCACCCCGCATGTGCACGTGTTCAAAGCGACACGACACGACACAGAAAACACCCCAGTCGACCATAAATGTGCAAGCCACCTCAAAACTTAACCTCCTATCCAAACACTTTTCCAAATATCGATCAAAATGCCCACTGTGGCATTTCGTCGAACACCTACGCACAATACTGATACGTGTCCGATACGGACATGTACAGGACACAAAATTGGACAAACTCTATTCCTACAGAACCAGGACACCTAGGGCTAGGTGTTTATGCAAAAAAATCCTAATTTTAATGAAGGAATAGGATTTTACCTATGTGTGTTCTTCAACACAAAAGCTTCTTCAAAGGGGATCTCCAAAAACCACCCAACTTCTCTAAATTGATTCAATCCTATGATTTGACTCCACAAATAGTAGGAGAACAGTGATTAGAATATTTTGGAAGAAATTCCAATGAAAATAGAGCTCTATTGATTAATCTATGGAGAAAAAAAGTGTAGGCTCACCTTGTTCTTAGAAAAAAATGATGAACTATTGAAAAGAGGCACAACTTTCTAAAATGATACTATATAGGCAAGGGGGAGGGGTCTATCGCCGGCCACTAGGCTAGGGTTTAGGGTTTTTAGGATGCATCCTAGGGCTAGCAAGGCATCATGACTAATGAGTGGCCTAGAATCTAGGGCTCTTTCCTAGTTAAGTTGCAACCCACTCACTAAGCTAAACATGACTCAACCATTTAACCAATACTAACTAATTCTCAAAGTGGCTAACTAGGCTATCTATGGCTAATCTAGGTTAGATCCAATCTAGGTTAGGCTAACCAAAACCACATGGAAATTAATTAACTAGTATTTAAATCATACCATTCAAATAAATTATTTTAAATTCCTAATAAAATATATTAAATTCAAATAATTCAAAAATAACAAAAATACCCTGAAACTAGAAATGTGGTAGTGACAGTGAGCTCTTCTGACGAGCGTGTTCCTACGATTATCGCATCTCTTAGAGAGGAGAGTGTTGATGATGTCGTTTGTGTGGGGACTTTGGTGTCTCCAGATGGTGTTGAGGGGGAAACTGAAGGTGCAACCATCCCAGGATAGTCCAAGCTGATGTAGGGATCTCTGATGTCGAGGTCCCAGTAGAAGTTGTGCCTCCGGAAGAG
This sequence comes from Iris pallida, assembly GCA_029216955.1. NCBI lineage: Eukaryota > Viridiplantae > Streptophyta > Magnoliopsida > Asparagales > Iridaceae > Iris > Iris pallida. Next base: position 43,890 of record JANAVB010024083.1, read on the forward strand.
GAGAAAGAGTAGAGTTCGTCTTCTTCTGATGACGTTCCTCCAGATGTTGCTGAGCCTGCCGTAGGGACAGCAGGTGTGATTGAAACAGAGGAGAGGATTGGTTCCTTCCCTCGTCAAGATAAAGTGGGGCCGGCTATTTTATTGTCGAGCCCTATCCCGGACCCAGCTGCAGAAGCCGAGCTGGCTGTCACCCTTGATGTAGCAGCAGACTTTAATCCCGCGGAGGGATTTGATCAGGGAGGGAAGACTCGTCTGCCAAACCTGACCCCAGAGGAAGTGCCCGACCAGGAGATGGGTGCTGATCCCGCTAGCTCGCCAGAGGAGGAGGGTCCTGCGTTAGTTACGGATCGTGCCTTGGAGGTGGAGAAGGCAACTCCGGATGTTGGTGGTCCTTCCGAGGCGGGAAAGGGCAAGGACCTGCTCGTGCAGGAACACTCTGTTGCTTCTTCGACTTGGGGAACGATATCGACATCCCACTTAGCTCCTTCTGCCCTCTTGGCACCTCGGGCTAGTAGCGGAGTTCAAGTTTCTGACGAGGGAGGGTCTACGGAAGTTGAGATTTCGGCCTCGCAGATTGAGGTCGGCGGGCCTTCTGCAGGTCCGCTGTCTAGAACAGCTCCTCCAACTCCGGCTATGACACCGCAAGTGCGGGCGGAGGCGGATGAGTACGTGAAGTTTATCACTGAGGCGGTGTACAAGATGCTGCAGAGGGGCATATCGGCAGTGATGAACGCCAACGGGAGTTTTGCGATGGCAAAAACCATGGCGCTCCCTCATATCGATCTGATACGTTCCCACCAGGGCCATGATCATATGGCCGAGATTCTGGAGGCATTGGTGGCCGAGCTCGACCAGCTGCTTTTCGAGTTTCAGAGTATCCAGCGAAATGATCTCTCCGCTCTGATAGAGGCAGAAAAGGAGAAGTTAATCGCTGAAACTGAGTCAACTTATCAGGCCACCGTGGCTGTCTGGGAGCGCGAGGTGGCCGATGCTGAGGCTGCATTGGAGAGGCTATCTCAATCCGCACAGGAGAAGGTAGAGTTGTGAGCTGCGTTGGACGCCAGTATAGCGGAGGTTAATGCCAAGATTCGCCTCCTTGAAGACTAGCGAGCCCAACTCTTGTTAGATGCTGAGCGAGTCCAGGCTGAACAAGTAGCATCTAAGGAGGAGGAAGCAGCTTTCACCCGCCAAGCTCTTTCCTTGGCCCAGCAGAGGCAATAGCTGGAAGAGAAGCATGAGGATGACACTTCTCCTGAGGCCATAGAAATGATGCGTCAAGAAGCCGAACGCCGAGTCCTGGCGACTGTAGAGACTCGGGCGGAAGACTTGAAGCGTCGGATCGAAGAGCTTTCAGCCGATCCCGGTGATGCTTAGGGATTATAGTCTCTCCCTGTTTTTTATTATTTTTTGTAATTTGCAACTCCTGTTGTGGATGTAATCCTTTACTTTTAAATAAAAGATAAAGAATTTTGTGGTGTGTTCATTTTTGCTGTCATGAACTGATGATTTGTGTGGACCTATTATCTTTTACGTACCTTAGGTTTTATGTACAGATAATAAGTTTGAGAGAACCGACATGTTTGCTCAGAGGTAATGTGGACGTGGCAAATACGGGGTTTAAATGATGAAGTCTTCCTACTCAGAGGTGTTATGGACGTAGTAGGAGTGACTCTGGGGGGATATGCGAAACTACTCAGAGGTAATATGGACATGGAATTTTTGCGATTGATGTACGGCAACGCAGGTGTTGTTCGTACGGGATGTTTACTCAGAGGTAATGTGGACGTGGTAAACATGATGGGTAGCGTAGTCTTACGGAGCGTAAGATTCTGCTTCGTAGGGCGTAGAGGAGCAACTCAGAGGTAATGTGGACGTGGTTGTCCTTCTACTGGAGATAGAATGCAATGGAACAACAGGATTCCGAAAGCATAGGATTTTTGTGAAAGGGAGGTGTATGTGAGCTCTGATGATCAGGTCCACTGATTCCCTTGCTAGGTAGGGATGGAAGTACATATATGAAAAGATGTCAAGAGTAGTACTTGTAGAAGCATGAAAAATATCAGAATTATGGTCTATGTGGCTCGGAACAGGAGAACCCCATGCGGCTCATACAGGGGCAGTCACATGCTGTTCGGAGAGACTCTCAGTCTCATGCGGCTCGGAGCAGAAGAATCCATGCGGCTTACATAGGGACAGTCCCATGCGGTTCAAAGAGTCTCCCAGCCTCATGCGGCTCGGAAGTACATACGGCTCACAAACGACCAACAGAGATATGCGGCTCGATCAATACCACGTGTCCCCGTGGGATCCCTTCACACTGCTGGCCATCAAGTAATGGCCTTATTTAATGCTCTGCCATGATTTGACAGCTGACGGCTTTGGCATAAAGTGCCATGATGGTCCTGTCGTAATGACAAGCTCTTCGGGAATAGGAGAAAATCTCTGACACGATCCAAGATTGCCACGTGGCTACTCCCATGCGGCTCAATTGAAGAACAGCTTCATGCGGCTGACAGGAATCATCTTCCTGCGGCTCACCAAGAAACCATCCCATACGGCTCGCAAGTACTATACCTATGCGGCTCACTGAGACGCTGTCTCATACGGTTCATGGATATCATGCGGCTCTGGCAGGGTCCAACATTAAGACACGTGGCAGAGATTCAATTACCCCCATGACTTGACAGCTGGTAGCAGGGTGATTATGGGATGCGTGGTATTAAATCAATCAGAGATTTACCAGATCCCAATAACCATATTTAACGTTATCCTCATAATTAATGAGATCAGGGCATATCATTCTTAATCAAGCCAATGGGACACGTGGTGAGAGATCCAAGCTTACACAACCAATCATGAAAATTTAAAGCAATCAGCATTAATCATTCACAGGATTCAATACTATCCACATTTATGGCCAAAATCCTTCACGCTTAAGACTAATGGTCCAGATTGATTAATCACCAGGCCGCCGCCACTTTGAGAATGGGCAATTATCCAAACCCTAATGATGCCCCCACCCTTATAAATAGCAAGGTGCCATCCCCTTGCGAAGAGACGGAGACAGAGAGCTTCCCCCTAATAATCAGAGAGAAAATACACATACAGAGAGAGAGAGAGAGAAGCCAGAAGAGCAACACGAGGAGAGCAAGAAGGGCATTTCTTCGTCAACGCCAAGCATCTCGTCACAGGAGCCAAGGCTACATCCGATCGTCCAAGGAGTAAGGCAGAGCTGCCGTCGCTTTCCCGAGCCTCTACCGTCACCTCCCAGAATCAAAAATAAACAATTGTACTTAGACTGCTGTACCTAGGTTTTCGTCCCTAGGCTTTCTTTGTACAAGCGAGATTGTAACGTGAAGTAAAAGTCCAGTCCTCCGATAATTGTTCTGCTCTTTTATATTTCATGGCAAACACGATGGCGACTCTGCTGGAGACAAACTTCTCCACGGCTGAGGAGCTGGTGACGCAGTCGGATGCAGCCAAACTTGGCTCCACGCAACAAAAGATGGTCGTCGGCTTCGACCAACAGGCGTTTGAAGAGATGCTCTCCGAAGGAAGCGCTGGCCCGGTCCAGAAGAACACCCGCACGACGAAGGCTCGAAAAGAGTGGAGGCCAAAATTATTTGCTCCTTCCCAAGCCCTCGATGGGATACCCTCTGTTGCTCAAGACGGCGAGAAGGACTCTTCTGCGGCCCCACATCAGACCGTAGACAACTCTGCTGTCCCCAAGTCCGGCAAAAGAAAATACTATGATGCTGGACTTGCAGGGGCAGAGAGAAACTCTATGCGATCCGAGCCGCATAAGGGTATTAGTCGCAGGAAGAAAGCTCATACGGCTGCATCCGCCAGCCGTATGAAGAAAACTCATACGGCCACATCTGTCAGTCGCATAGTTTATGCGGCTACAGTTGCCGACCGCATGGATGAAACTCATGCGGTCACTGAAGTCAATCACTTACAGAAAACCCATGCGGCCACAGTTGCCAACCGCATGCGGCCAGCCTGTACGGTCGTGACTCCCAGTCGCACAAGAATAACTCATCCGACAGCAGAAGACAACCGCATGCAGACAGCCTGCACGGTTTCCAATCCTAGCCGCATAGCGTCCGTTCTACGCTCTTCTCGATCAGTCTTCGACCGTCTCTCATACGGTCCTAACCCTGATGGTTCTCTGGATGATAAGACAGACTCTGTGGTATTCAACTTAGACTCTTCCTATTACGCACCCGTAAGTGCTAAAAAGAAGAAGTCTAGGACAGCACGGGCTCATCAAGCCTAGTCAGCTGCCCCAACCTCTGACTATCGGGGCATCCCGTTGACTATCACGCAGGCCTCTGAGGGAAAGTTGTATAGAACCGCTCGAGTGCAGCCCCCGGCGGCAAAAGGACAAAGTGGTTCCTCTGACCTGCGTGAGGCGATCCTCCACAAGCGCAAGGAAAGAGAAGGGGCTTTGGTATGCAAAGAGTCCTCGTTTGGACGTCACTGCACCCAAATTATCGTCAACTGCTGTTGCAACAACGCGGCAGTGACGGAAGACCGGCCGTCAGTCTTCCAAAAACTACAGCATCCGAGCTCAGAGGACGAGGTACCTCCTGTTGTCTCCTGCAATTCCACTCAGAAAGTCCCCGCCGAGGGGAGAGGGAAGAAGACAAGCATCTCCAGCCCCAAGATATCAACCACTACAGCTAAGAAACTGTCATCTAAACGGTTGTCCTCCACCGGAATATTCCAACACACCCGTTCAAAGACGAAATCTGCTGCAATGGGAAATTCATCATCCACATCGCTGGGGGTCGTGGGAACTGGAGGTAGCACTCCTCCGAACATCCATAACAATTCGATGTTTCAAGGAGACGAGCCCGAGGAAACAACTCTCCCATCAGGTACAACAGACGCCGATGTCCCCGAGGACATCTATGACTCTCAAGACGAAGCAAGCTCTGAGGCTGGGGGTACTGTTCCTTCCGAGTTCGAACCCGAAGAGAACATTCCCACCTACCCCGATGACTTCTCGGTGCATGGGTATGACTCGGAGGGCACATCCTCCACCGTTCCTTCCATCACTCCTCATGTAAGGACGGTGTTCATGACGGACAGCAATCAAGGTGGTTCCAGTGATCGCCAACGCATCGACACTTTGGAGGCCATACTGCACGCCTTGGTCAAGTCTGTAGACGAGATCAAAGCGGCTCTTCCTACTCTGCAGGGAGTGACACCTGGCCAAACAAGCACGGGTCCTGTAATCAATGTAGATTCAAATTCAGCGGCACCGAACCCGGGCAATAATCCTCCCAAAATAACGGCCCCTACCGCGATAGATGAGGCCCGAGAAGTAAGAAGAGAGGTTCAGGAGCTCCAAGCCATGTTCCACGCCCGAGAAAACTCTCAAGATCTCAGAATACGGTAACCATATCCTGCTGAATGGAGGGATGTTCCATTCCTACCAAGATATAAGCCGTTCAATATCAACCCATATGATGGTAAGACCTCAGCAAATCGGTACATCACTTACTTCGAGGTCACCATCGACCATCTGCCCCATGATGACGCTATCCTCACGCGATTATTCATTGGGGCATTGGAAGGAGTCGCCTTCGACTGGTACCGCAACCTGCCAGACAACTGCATCCACTCCTTCGCTGGCTTCAAGCGCTTATTTTTGGAGAGATTCTACGATGTAGGACAGGACATCACCATGTCCACCCTCATGGACGTCGTCCAAGGGGAGAAGGAGCTGACAAGGAACTACATTGAGCGGTTCCGCCAAACCGCCATGAAGTTGCCCTCTGGAAATCCAGATTCCTTCTTAATTGAAATTTGCCAAAAGAGACTCCTCCCAACAATCAGTCCCTAGATGGGCGAAAGTCAATTCAACGACTGGAAGACGTTTATCATCAGCGCCACAAGCGCCGAAGAACGATTGAAGAAGGCTCGCCAACTGGGATTGCATATCTCGGACGGAGAGAACAAGGGCAAGCGTAACAATAACGATAATGGGGGTAGCCCCTCCAACAATCGGGATGGCAGGGGCAAGCAGGCTATGGTGGCCGATACGGCACAAAAACCCGAGCCAAAGCCAGCAAACAAACAATGGCCGCAGATCACGTACTCCTTCGAAGACGGTCACGTCAAGCCCATCTTGGACATGCTCATACAAGGAGACAGAATTCAGCTTCCTCCACCAAGACGGGAACCACGGCCAGCAGATCTGGAGAACCCAAAGTTCTGTCATTACCACCGCTACGTTCACCATGCTACACATGACTGCTACCAGCTAAAACGATACATCCAAAACCTCATTGATTCAAATGCTCTGGCTATCGATTTCGAGGAGGTAACCGTAGCAGCCAACATGGTGTCCGTATAATTTGGCAGCTTCCCTCCAACAGAGACTCAAGACGGTGTTGTACCCATCCCTCTGGCAACGATGGAGATTGCTAATCTTCCACCTGTCTGGGATCAAGCTGCTGGTTTAGTGCCCCTCACCACATCACGGAGGGAAATTATGTGGGTCCACCCGAATCTAGTACCTGAAGTGACTCAGTCCGCTCCGCCTTCTATTCACAAGAAGAAGAGTGGAAAAGTTAGATCCTGCCGCACCATCTCGACAGATGTGGAAGAAGTCACGACTGTCGTCACTCGATCTGGAGCACAATCCCAACCCGTGGTTGAGAACTCGACTGATGATCATCCGCCAGCTACCACTGACGCTCCAGTGCCTCATCAGCCTCCGACGACCGACAAGCCTAGGCCGAAGGAGACTCGCTTCGACAAATCCCTCCGAAAAGAGACACCTCAGGGGCTAGAAAGGCCCTACAACTTTGACATCTTAGCACAATTGGCTAACACACCAGCCAAGTTGTCATTATACGAGCTCGTGAGACCCTCCAAGGATGTTCGTGCGGCTTTGAGCGATGCACTCCAAAACGCCGATGCATACCTGGCTCAGGTCAACCTCACGGGGGAGGACTCACCTGTGGATCTCCAGGACAGCGCTTGCACAGGAGCGATGCCCAACATTGTCTTCACTCCACAAGACATGCTCATCAAGACCAATCTACATGATCGTCCGTTGTACTATACGGGATACATCGGGGACGTGAAGGTGGACCGGATGCACATTGATCCTGGGTCTTCCATAAGCATTATCCCGAAGGGTCTGCTACATCATCTCCGTATCCCAATGTACCACCTGACACCTACAAGCACCGCCATCAGTGGTTTCAATTCGGGCAGGGGCTACCCAATTGGGAAGATTCGTCTGAAGTGTCAAATTGGTGACCTCCAATTCGAAGTCACCTGCTACGTCATAGATGCAGACACTTCTTACAACATCCTCTTGGGGCGCCCATGGATACACGATTATATGATCGTGCCTTCCACGCTATACCAGTGCTTCAAATATGTCGACAAACACGGCTTCGTGAGGACAGAATTTGCTGATATTGATCCCTTCAAAGGGGTCGAATCTTACTACTCAGACTCCTGCCTGTACGAAAAATCGAAGAAGCACCTTGGTGAAGGAGACATACAAGCTAGTACCGAGACAGCCACAGGATCAAAAGAGCCTCTGACGATCCACCTCCAAGCTCGCAAACCGGGCAAGTCTGCACCCCTTACTGCCACCCTGCGGAAGGACGCGATCAGCCTCTCGGCGCAAGAGAAGCAGATGATAATCCGGCTGCCAAGGTCCGGCCAAGTGCCGAGGCCCACAACGGGGCCACTGACAATCAGACTGCCGAGAGTCGGTCAACCCCAAACAGAGAAGCTCAATCCCTCCGACAAGCCGCTGACGATACACCTTCCCAAGAAGGGTCGTCACCCCGATTCGACGTTTGACACTGCTAGCGAACCAGCCACTCATCGCTCCATATCAAGTGCCAAACAGGGGGTCGCTAGTCTGCCAACAACTCCACGTTCTGCTCCACCAGCCGAACCTCTGACAATCAAGCTGCCCAGGGCGTCCTCTCAGTCTTCCTTTACACAGGGGATAGTCGAAGATGAACCGGAGCTAGCCAAGTATGTGGCTGCCCACACTGATATTCCCTCCGCTGATGATGTAATCCCCCTAGAAAAGATACCTTATTTCATCAATAAAGGGTTATCTTTGAACTATACCGAGCTCAATAAACTATGTACAATGTATGCTATGGAATACGGTATAGGCACTCACCTACACACACAGGTGACAAATGTGTACACCACGATCCAGCTTATTCCAGTAGAAGATGCTTACCGAATAATCGAGGGAGGGGACCATCCAATCATCTTCGGCCGGAAGGACGACCCGCATCCCTTCACCATAAAGGAAACCGACCTCGGGCCAGATGCCGGAAGACTGCCTCTGTATCTCTATAGCCTCCAATCTAAATATCTCATGAAGAAACAAGGGTATGATCTGGAGACGACGCCAGGTTTGAACTATGGCACTGGGCGGCAATTACTTTTGAAGCCGCCAGTCCCGGCAGGCAAACCACGGGACTACTATAGCAAAACTCGATGCTGGTTAGTGTATGTAACGCCTACTACGACCGATGAGAGTTCAGATGAAGAATGCAACTGGCAGTCACATTCAACCGGGTCACCAACTTCTGACTCGGATACTAGCATCGGAGATGTGTTCAGACAAGTCTTGTCAGTCAACATGACATTCGCCGACGCTTACGAAGAAGACGAAGACATCCCCGAGATCCTCGATCTAGAGCCGTGGGCCCAGCAATTGGATGTACAATCGGAAAAAACGGTTCGAACTGAGAGAACCTCCTACTGAAGATGAAGTCATACAGGTTGACCTCGGCAGCGAATCTTCTCCAAAACCAATTTTCGTCAGTAAAAACCTAGCAGACGAAGAGCGGGAGTCGCTGCTAGAACTTGTCAGAGAATATATTGATATGTTCGCCTGGAGCTATGAAGACATGCCAGGGTTAAATTCCGACATCGCCCTTCACAAACTCAACATTCGGCCGGATGCGAAGCCAGTCAAGCAACAACAGCGATGCTTCCGCCCAGGCATCATGGACGCGATCGAAGCCGAAGTCAACAAACTGATAGCCAGCGGCTTCATTAGTGAGGAGCAACATCCCGATTGGGTCGCCAATATAGTACCCGTCCTCAAGAAGAATGGGAAGATTCGAATCTGTATCGACTTCCACAATCTGAACGAGGCGTACCCCAAAGATGAATTCCCCCTTCCTATCACAGACATCATGATCGACAATACCTGCGGCTTCGAACTATGTCATTCATGGATGGCTTCTCGGGGTACAACCAAATCAAAATGTCTCCTGACGACAAAAAGCATACGTCATTCCGGACACCAATTGGCACGTACTGCTACACAGTCATGCCTTTCGTTTTAAAGAATGCTGGCGCTACATATCAAAGGGCCATGAGTATCATCTTCAGGGAACACCTGTACAAGACGGTAGAATGCTATGTAGATGACATCGCCGTCAAGAGTCGCTATAAGGGAGATCATTTGCAGGACCTGAGGACGGTATTCGACCTGATGCGAGCCCACAATCTGAAAATGAACCCTACGAAATCTTTCTTGGGCGTATCCAGCAAAAAGTTCTTGGGATTCATTATCACCGCTCAGGGCATTCATGTAGACCCTGAGAAAATGAAGGCAATCATGGAGATGGGTCCCCCGACATCTCCGCGAAATCAGAGGCCTCCAAGGGAGGCTAGCTTACATCAGGAGGTTCATTTCTAACCTCTCCGGGCGATGCCGACCGTTCATGCACCTCATGAAGAAAGGAGTCTCATTCATATGGGACGAGGAATGTCAGCGTGCCTTCGACAGCATCAAAGAATATTTGTCAAATCCTCCAGTCTTAGTGGCCCCGGTTGCTGGAAAACCATTCATGCTCTACGTACGAGCAATGGAACACTCCCTTGGTGCCCTGTTGGCACAAAACAACGATGCGGGCCATGAACAAGCCATATACTACCTCAGCCGAATGATGGTTAGACCGGAGCACCGATACACTGCGGTAGAGAAGGAATGCCTCGCCTTGGTGTTCACTATTCAGAAGATGCGGCATTATGTCACAGGACAAACCATACATGTGATCTCACGAGTCAACCCTCTCAGAGTCCTCATGACTAAACCAGGGGCACTCAGTTCACGCCTCAATACATGGGCGATATTGTTGTCCCCTTATCATATGGTCTTTGTTCCACAAAAGGCTGTTAAAGGTCAAGCTCTGGCAGACTTTTTAGCAGCCCATCCAGGCTCGGAGACGTCCAAGATATACGAAGAAATACCAGATAAGGTCGCAGACTCACATGTAACTTCTCACGATGATATATGGCAAATGTTATTCGACGGCGCCTCAAGGACTGGACCTAAGGGCAATATTGTCGTCGGCATCGGGGTGGTACTGGTTTTTCCCTCCGGGTTGGTGATCAATCGCGCTTACTCTCTCATAGAGCCCTGCTCTAACAATATGGCCGAGTACAACGCGTTGGTCATTGGCCTCCAACTTGCAAGAGAGCTGGGGGTAGAATATCTTAAAGCATACGGCGATTCGCAGTTAATCGTCAATCAGATCCGGGGTTCGTACGAAGTCCGCCTTGAAGACATGATCCCCTATCACCAAATAGAGATCAACATCATCTCATCGTTTGAGGGATTCTTCATCGAGCGCGTCCCCAGACTCCAAAATATCGAAGCCGACGCCTTAGCGGGCCTTGCCGCTTCCTTAGCAGTGCCAAACCATACTCGTCATTCGGTTGACGTGATAGGCCACGAATTGGTCTGCCCCAAGAACAACGTTCAATTCGTGGCAAGCTATTCCGCCCAGGTGGTCGATGGAGCACCAGACTGGAGATAGCCATTCATCGACTTCATTGTCTACGACATCCTCCCAGAGAATCCAATGGAAGCCACCTCCATCAGACGACGTTCTCTCAGATTCTTCTACGATATAGAGACGAAAATGCTGTATCGACGATCCTGTGACGGGTTGTTGCTTCGGTGCTTGTCAAACGCAGAAGCCAAAGAAGCCGTACGAGAAGCTCATGACGGTGTCTGCGGGGCCCACCAGCCCGGTCCTAAATTGCAAGACCGTCTTCGACGAATGGGCTACTATTGGCCCACGATGGTGGCAGATGCGATAGATTATGCTAGAAAATGCAAAGCCTGCCAAGTCCACGTGGACTTCATTCACCAACCATCCGAGTTTCTACATCCGACAGTGGCACCCTGGCCATTCGAAGCATGGGGAATAGATATCATTGGTCCAATCACTCCACCTTCTTTCCAAGGACACCGGTTCATACTAGCCATTACAGATTATTTCTCCAAATGGGCAGAAGCTGTCCCGCTTGCAGAAGTAAAGACGTCAAACGTGATCAGCTTTCTAAAGCATCACGTCATATATCGCTTTGGACTGCCACGAAGGATCATATACGACAATGGTCCGCAGTTTACAAGCCACGCCTTCTACCGGTTCTGTGATAAGCACCGCATTCAGAACATTGCTTCAACGCCATACAATCTAGCAGCAAACGGGTTAGCCGAAGCATTCAACAAAACAATCATCAAGCTGCTCAAGAAGTTCGTATCATCCAACAAACGTGACTGGAACGAGAAGCTTTGCGAATGCTTATGGGCATATCGCACCACAGTCCAAACAGCCACCGGGAATACACCATTTTCTTTGGTGTACGGGAGTGAGGCAGTCCTCCCATTAGAGACTCAGATCACCTCACTCTGCGTCGCCCTCACGCATCAGTTAACAACGGACAAAAACCACCGTCGTCGGCTACAGGAGTTGGAGGCCTTGGATGAGAAGCGCCTCTTGGCTCAGCAACGAATCGAGTTATACCAAGCGTGCATCTCTGGAGCCTTCAACAAGAAGGTCAAAGTCAGAACATTCCAAGTAGGCGATCTCGTTCTGGCGGTCCGAAGGTCGATGGTTATGACGTATAAAACCGCCGGTAAATTCCAACCAAAATGGGAAGGCCCGTTTATCATCGAAGTTGTATTCTCCAACGGTTCATACCGCCTCGCAAAGCAAAACGGAGTCTTGCTTATGTTGCCCGTCAACGGTAAGTTCCTGAAGAAATATTATGTCTAAACGACATTCTCTCCAAATCATCGAGTCATGTACCCGTTGGTACCGCTGAACTCACATCCATAATATTTCAGATTATCGAGTCATGTACCTGCTGGTGCCGCTGAACTCACCTCCACATTCCCTTCAGATTATCGAGTCATGTACCCGCTGGAACCGCTGAACTCACACCCACATGTACTTCAGAATACTGAGTCGTATACCCGCTGGTACCGCTGAACTCACACTTTCTCAATATTCTAAATTACCGAGTTATGTACCCGCTGGTGCCTCTGAACTCACATTTCGGTCACTCTTTCAGCAGTAAGTCATGTATGATTATACCTCTGAACTTTATTCCTAGAAGAGATCCTCTCTCATGATCCACTACCCACACTTCCAGTGCACCAAAAGGGTAATCGATCCACAAATTTTCGAAGCGGCCATGTCCTCATTACCTCTAAGTCGTTTTCACTTCCACCAAAAACAAACCGCCCCCTCGCACAGAACTTCCACGTCCTCCTACCTCTGAGTCATTCTATGTACCCCTCTTCATTAAGCCCACTCCTGCCATGTCCTCATTACCTCTGAGTGGGAAGGCTCCGTCGAAGAAACCCTTATGCTTGCGATGTCCCCATTACCTCTGAGTAAGTATGTCGGTTCCCTTTCAACCTATTATCTGTACCCACAACCGGAGTATGAGAAGGATAATAGGTCCACAAATGTCCTCTGTTGACCACTGATGTCCTCTGTTGACCACAAACGTCCTCCGTTGACCACAAATGTCCTCTGTTGACCACAAATGTCCTCAGTCGACCACAGATGCTGTACTGGACCTCCAGTACGCGCCCATCCCTTCCCTATCATGCTTGAGAGCCCAGCTGCTCCTTGGCATTCTCCTTAATACCAAAAACTTCTATAGTTGTCGTATCGCAAAGTTGTTCTAGGTATTCCTCTCCAAAACTTGTTACTCGTACCTAAAACCAAGTTACGACCAGGGTGACAGGTCCACAAATAATCCTCCAGCAGGTCCAAATCCACGAACACCACAAGTAAAAAAAAAGAGAAGATGAGTTGAAGCATGCTCATTTATTCAAAATTCAAAGTGCTACATCATTCGGGATCTCATCCCTTACAAAATAAAGACAAAAAGAAAAGAAAAAAAAGACAACAAAAGAAGACAGAAGACTGATCACTGCTCCGGGGCGCATAATGCCATGAGACGGTCCGTCAGCAAGGCAACCGATCGCTCAAGCCTCTGTTTAGCTCGACGCTCCGCCTCCTGGCTCAGCACCGCCGCATCCTCCAGATGAGCATGAGCTTGCCAGTTGTCCTCAAATTTCTTGAAAGCCCGCTCCAGGTTGACAAAAGATCGGGAAACCCTCTCAGCCTCCCGATCGATTGACTCCTGTTCCGCACGAGCAGCCTCCAGCTCTGACTCGAAGAAGGCCAACTCCCTTTGAAGTGCGAGAATCCGCTCCTTCGTGTCAGCTATTCTATGAGAAGCAGACTCTTCCCGAGCCCTACAAGCCTGACTTCGACGACCCAGCCTGTCATACGAAGCGGAGAACTTGTCAAGGTCCCCCTGCACAACTGGCCCGACAGTATCTCGAGCAAGCTTGATCCTATCCCGAGCAGCAATAAGGAAGCCCTGCTCCCGTTCAATCGCAGCAGGCAAGCCCGCCTGCCATATCGCCAGTAATTGGGTCACAAGCTGATCAGCCTCTGCCAACTTAGGCTCCAGGAGTGCAGCCAACCCCACCCCGCCAGGAAGAGACTTCAAAGTTGAAACCTGACCCCGAGCGCACCGCAGAGACAGAGTAAAAGGGGTCCCCCGTTCTACGACAGCATCTACGCCCCTCTTTAAATAGCGATAGAAGCTGTCAACCACATCCTGCGTCACCTCGTCCAGAGCCTTCGAAGAAGCCGGTGTCAACGGGAGCGTAGCCGGCAACGCTGAAGAAGACGTAATAGAATCTGTCGCTCCTGCCACAAGGAAAACAAACTTCGTACGGAAGGACGCATGAACAGCGGCCAACTCCTCTTCAGCAGCCCGCAGAACTTGAATGCTCGGCAGGGTCGAGAGGTCAATCTCCGGAGCCGTATAAGCAGCAGAGGATGGGGCGGAGACCATCGCCAGCTCCATTCCCATCTGCCCGGAGCTGGCGGGAGGCCCCTCGACATGAGACAGCGAAGGAGAGAAAACACTCCTTCCCCCCAGATCGCGACGGGCCGAGCTTTCCCCAAGAACATCCGCGGTGGGAAGTAAAGGGTCAACACCTGTAGGGCCAAGACAACCATGAATCGATTTGACCCGGAGGATATTTTGATAGAGCAAATAAGCCCCCTCACTACTCAATATTTGGCTTATCTTACCAGTGGAGTAGTGTGAAGGCTGAGGTTCGTCTACAGCCACCGCAGCCTCATCACCAGCAGCCTCCGAGTTGAATATGATAGGCTCCTCCGCCCCAGCACCCTCGGGAGGGGATGCGACGAGATCGGTGTCGCCTTGCAGAAATTTAGCAACCTCAGAGGCAGGTCCGAGGGAACCTTCGTCATCCCGGACTGGGGCCTCAGCAACTTGGGAGTCCTCAGCCGCCGCTGGGATAGCCCCCGCTGAAAGGATCGCGGAACACATGCCACTAATCAAAGCAGCAAGGGCCGGATCAACCTCAGGGGCGGCAGACGGTTCATGAGAGGCCGGTTCATCAGACACCTACAAAGAAAAATGATTAAGTCGTATCCTAAGAGAAAGAAAACCACAACAAGGAGATGGCTCCGACTTGGTCTTACCTCCGCAACATCGTCTGCATCTTCACCCCCCTCGGTAATAAGTAATCCACGAGACCTAACGGCAGCTCTTTTCACGGAAAAGGTCGCTCTGCTGTCAGAAGACTCACGTCTGACTCGTTTGCATGAGGGACGAGGCACAGCGGGAGGCTGTCCTTCCCTTACTACTTCCTCTTGTGTAGCAAGTAACGGATCCTCGGCCAGTTCATCGGGTGTGGGAAGCGGTTGATCCGCTATTTCTTCACCCCCACCAGAAAGGGAGACTTCGCTATCATGATCATCATCCTCCTCAGTCGACTCGAAAGATTCTGATTTAGGAGGGGAAGTCTGGAGCGCTAGTTGCTTTCTAGCCTTAGCCCCCTTGGGCTTCTCCTCTAAATCGGTACCCATGATGAAACTGGTACTCGGATCAAAATTAACAGGAGGCTTGTTCGCCATAACATGATACAAAGCAGCCATTTACAAAATTTCCCTCGGCACCTTAGCATCGGGGACCGAGAAGCTGACCCGAGTATGATAAGCATCATAATAATTCCACGCCCTGACACCATCAAGAACGCTACCTTCAAAACCCAAAAAAGGGTTGGGACAGTCAAGGAATAACTGGCTATAGCCAAATTGACGGGAAAACCTACTAGGTAGGTAGGGCTCCAAGTACACATTATCGCGGTTACGATAAACCAGATGCGCGGGGCGGATGTTGCGCAACCAGGTGAGCATATTCGGAGACAAAAAGTGAGAAGGTTAGGTACCATCAAGGTATACATTCCTCACTTCCTCATCGGAAAAATAAGGAACAGACACGAAAAAGTCACACCCATCCACCCTCGCCAGCGCCCTCCGATAAGCTGGCATAATATTATATTCCCAAGACCGGCGATGGCATTTGAAAAGGAAAGCGTCTTCATCTGTAGCATCTTTCGCCATTCCAGGTCCCATCAAAGATTTGTAGTGCATCAACAACCACCCCATCAAATAGTGGAACGGTAGCTCTATGCGCTCAAAATCCAGTGCCTTCTTGCGGGCAATGACCTTGGATGAGAATGTTCAGAGACCATAGTGTATGCTACACACCATAGTCGGAAGAAGAGCCAGTCTAACTCCAAATACCAGCTTAACGGCAGGAAGAATGAAGTGGCGACTGATCCTCTCAATAGAACCTGCCCCTTCTGAGACTACGCAGTTCCGTAGCCATATCATTAAAAATCCAGCCAGGAGCGCCTTCTCTGACATCTGCGTGGTGCCGTAGTAAAAATAGCTGAGAGAGTCAGTTTGACTCCCGAATATGTCGCTCTTGGACCGCGACTTCTTGACGCTCAACATCAGGTCCTTTATCTCTCCCTGGGTTCGAGGGGTTCGAGGAGTAACTTCGCCAGAAGGGTCAACTTTAAAAAGATAATTGACCCAGGATGTGGTGTGGGGAGCGGTCCCTTCTGAGCTATCCTCCTTTTTTATAGCCATCTGGTGACAAGCACTATGATGGCACAACAACTCCTGAAACACCATAACAAAACCTGGGAGTCGTCGGTTCAAGTCCTCGAACTCCTCATTCGACGGGGTGTACACCTCGAAAGGCTCGTTCCCCCACAGAAGTTTGGAGACAGTATACATCTCATGGAGAGCAAGCCCCAACTCCCTTTCGGGTGTAAAGAACGTCCCCGTTCGCCGGTCATACATCTCCAAGAGCGCCACGAACAATAGTTTATTGATAGGATGCCCGTGACAAGTGCCCCGAATGGCATGATAAAGTCCCACCTCCCGCAGGAATGTTCCGTAGGTCTGTAGAACCCAAGTGGTCAACTGGGCCCATGTAGAAGTGGGGTTTATCCAGTTCAGCAATGCCAGTCTACCAACGGGATAAGATTTTTTGCGAGCGAGCCGATTCAGGAATGTATCAGCTTGAGTGAATGTGAAGTTGGGACCGTATACATTCATGAAAGAGCCTGGGGCCAGACCCATCATGTACCGGAGGACGGAATCCTTACCCGTGTACGCTGACCACATGTTTGGGTTATAATGGATGTTGTCCATCAACATCCCTGATTGGGTAGGAGTTAAGTTACACACCATCTTCCTGTCCAACAATACCATATTGAACCACAACAGAGGATAATGACGTTCCAAGAGAGGAATATGGATCGCCATCCCATCCAAAGAAAAATCCCAGTTCTCAGAAATCTCTAATACTCGGGAATTCTTTATGATTAAAGCGTCTCCAAAGAGGAATGAAGGCTTCAGGTATAATCCATCCAACTTCCCAGTATTCATCATGGCACAGAGATAATGGAGGGTCTGATTCTCGATGGCGTTCAACCTCTCCGAAGGCTCATTAGCAGGAAATTGATTCAACACATGCTTAACTAAGTCATCAAGATGCACGCCCAAGGCGAACTGATTTGAGCCCACTAGAAGTTCTTCCGCAGGATTTACTGGCAAATTCAGTGAAGAAAGACAAAAGAAACAAGGTCAAAAAGATAGCCGAAACATAACTACTTGATGCTTATGCGGCTTAGTTCAGCACAGCCTTATGCGGCTCAGTTTGAAAGAGCTCATGCGGTTCAGTCCGAATGAGCTTATGCGGTATGGTTCGAAATGAGCGTATGCGGTTCAGTTCGGATGAGCTCATACGGTCCAGTTCGAATAAGCTTACGTGGTTCGGCTCGAAATAGGCTTATGCGGTTCAGTGCGGATGAGCTTATGCGATCCAGTTCAAATGATCTTATGCGGTTCAGTTCGAAATAGGCTTATGCGGCTCAGTTTGAAAGAGCTCATGCGGTCCAGTCCAGATGAGCTTATGCGGCCCTGATGGTGAAGTAATTATGCGGCTGCAAACAACAATTTTCATGCGGCTCAGGCCTGGGTCATATCCCACGCGGCTCGAACATGAGTCGAACATGCAGCACACTTAGAAATATAGGCTCGCGCATAAGATATGCGGCGTAGCCATGACAGTTCATGTTGATGGTCTTACCAGCAATAGACGGGTGAACATCGGGGTAAAAAATAGGCACGTCAGTCGGCGGAGGAGCCGCCACGTTCGCCGCCGCAGTCGATGAAGACGCAGTCTTCTTGCCCTTCACGGCCGCAGACGACGACGCGGCCTTCTTGCCCGTAGCAGCGGTAGTCTTCTTGGGAGCCATTGCCGATCGTTGATGGGAGAATACGAAGAGGAAGTCGACAACAAAGAATTTTCGAGCAAAGAGAGAAGGTAAAGAAACCCTCAAAGAATAAATTACTCCTATTTATAGGCGAAGGAGGCCCGTAAATCAACAAACGCCTCGATCCACATGCCGCATAATAGAATAAAGGCAAAACACTTCGGTCAAAGCAAAACTGACCCTTGGGATCCTTCCCCAAAAGGCGGCGTTAATTCAAAAAACGAATCAAGGGCATTTAATGTAGAAGATTTGCACACGTGGTTGGGACACGAGGCAAAAAAGTCTATGCGGCCTAACATCTCATGCGGCCAGATAAATCCATGCGGCTAAACCATCTATGCGGTTAGCAAAGGCCATGCTTCTTATTCAAAGTATTTCAATTTTGCAAATTAAAAACTTTGAAGGGGGTCTTGTAGAAGCATGGAAAATATCAGAATGATGGTCTATGCGGCTCGAAACAGGAGAACCCCATGCGGCTCATACAGGGGCAGTCCTATGCGGTTCGGAGAGACTCTCAGTCTCATGCGGCTCGGAGCAGGAGAATCCATACGGCTTACATAGGGACAGTTCCATGCGGTTCAAAGAGTCTCCCAGCCTCATGCGGCTCGAAAGTACATGCGGCTCACAAACGACCAACAGAGATATGCGGCTCGATCAACACCACGTGTCCCCGTGGGATCCCTTCACACAGCTGGCCATCAAGTAATGGCCTTATTTAATGCTCTGCCATGATTTGACAGCTGACGGCTTTGGCATAAAGTGCCATGATGGTCCTGTCGTAATGACAGGCTCTTCGAGAGCAGGAGAAAATCTCTGACATGATCCAAGATTGCCACGTGGCTACTCCCATGCGGCTCAATTGAAGAACAGCTTCATGCGGCTGGCAGAAATCATCTTCCTGCGGCTCACCAAGAAACCATCCCATGCGGCTCGCAAGTACTATACCTATGCGGCTTACTGAGACGCTGTTTCATGCGGTTCATAGATATCATGCGGCTCTGGCAGGGTCCAACATTAAGACACGTGGCAGAGATTTAATTGCCCCCATAACTTGACAGCTGGTAGCAGGGTGATTATGGGATGCGTGGTATTAAATCAATCAGAGATTTACCAGATCCCAATAACCATATTTAACGTTATCTTCATAATTAATGAGATCAGGGCATATCATTCGTAATCAAGCCAATATGACACGTGGTGAGAGATCTAAGCTTGACACAACCAATCATGAAGATTTAAAGCAATCAGCATTAATCATTCACAGGATTCAATACTATCCACATTTATGGCCCAGATCCTTCACGCTTAAGACTAATGGTCCAGATTGATTAATCATCAGGCCGTCGCCACTTTGAGAATGGGCAATTATCCAAACCCTAATGATACCCCCACCCTTATAAATAGTAAGGTGCCATCCCCTTGCGAAGAGACAGAGATAGAGAGCTTCCCTCCTAATAATCAGAGAGAAAATACACAGAGAGAGAGAGAGAGAGAAGCCAGAAGAGCAACACGAGGAGAGCAAGAAGGGCATTTCTTCGTCAACGCCAAGCATCTCGTGACAGGAGCCAAGGCTACATCCGATCGTCCAAGGAGTAAGGCAGAGCTGTCGTCGCTTTCCCGAGCCACTCCCCAGAATCAAAAATAAACAACTGTACTTAGACTGCTGTACCTAGGTTTTCGTCCCTAGGCTTTCTTTGTACAAGCGAGTTTGTAACGTGAAGTAAAAGTCCAGTCCTCCGATAATTGTTCTGCTCTTTTATATTTCATGGCAAACAGCACTTCTTTAGGAACTTGCCGTTGATGGGCATCCTGAACAAGTCCCCGTTTGATCGGGCGAGGCGGTAAGCACCGTTTGATTATACCGTCTTTATGATGAAAGTTCCCTCCCATTTGGGTTTGAACTTTCCTGGTGTTTTATGAGTCAACACCATCGGCCTTCTGAGTGCCAGAACCAGGTCGTCTACTTGGAAAGTCCTCTACTTGACCTTCTTGTCGAAAGTCTGTGATATACGGGCTTCATAGAGTTCGATGCCCTGTTGAGCTAGGAGACATTTTTCGTCAAGTACCTCCAATTCTCGCAGACGGCGACGTTGATTGTCTTCTTCTGTGAGTTGATTTGTGATTGCTACACGGAGTGAGGGTATCTAGATCTCGCGAGGCACTACCGCTTCGCTCCCGTAGACCAAAAAGAATGGTGTGTTGTCCGTCGGGGTCCGTACCGTTGTGCGATAGGCCCAAAGGCATTCGCCGAGCTTTTCGTCCCAGGCACATTTGTTGGATGACACGACCTTTTTGAGTAGCTTGACGATAGTCTTGTTAAATGCCTCTGCCAATCCGTTTGCTGCCGGATTGTAGGCGGTGGATGCCACGTTCTGAATGCGATTCTTGTCACAGAATCTGTTGAAAACATGGCTGATGAACTGTAGACCGTTGTCATAGATAATCCTACAGGGTACCCTGAAACGGTAGATAACATGATGCTTGATGAAGCTGATCACCCTAGAGCTCTTTACTTTCGTCAGTGGGACTGCTTCTGCCCATTTGGACAAGTATTCGGTGATGGCCAGGATGAAGTAGTATCCCCTCGATGAAGGAGGGGTGATAGGTCCCACAATGTCCATGCCCCAAGCTTTAAAGGGCCAGGAGGCGACCGTAGGATGAAGTGGTTCCGATGGTGTATGGATGAAGTCGACATGAAGCTGATAAGCATTGCACTTATTAGCATAGTCGACAGCATCGGCTGCCATGGTCGGCCAGTAATAACCTATGCGTCGCAGTCGTTCCTGCAACTTAGGCCCAGGTTGATGAGCCCCGCAAGTTCCATCATGAACTTCTCGAAGGGCTTCGGCTGCTTCTTCGTAGGACAAGCATCGAAGGAGAAGTCCATCGTAGGAGCATCGGTACAGTATTTTAGTAGCTGTATCGTAATAGAATCGAAGGGAACGCCTCCTGACTGAGACGGCTTCTTTCGGGTCTTCTGGAAGAATTTTGTAGACAGCAAAATTGATAAACGGGAACCACCAATCTCGCACATTAACACCAGTACTTGTTATCATGGTATGGGCCATTTATGAGCATAGGTTGTTTTTAGGACAGACCAAGTCTCGACCAACTACTGTGACGTAGTGCTGAGTCCCGAGGGGTGCTGCCAATGAGGCTGCGAGGCCAGCCAGAGCGTCGGCCTCCAAGTTTTGTAATCGGGGTACGTATTCTTTAAAGAACTTGGTGAAGGTTGAAATAATGTTCAATGCAACTTCATGGTAAGGAACCAGATCTTCATGGCGAACTTCGTATTGCCCTCGAATTTGATTAACGACGAGTTTTGAGTCGCCATAAGCTTCCAGATGATGCACACCCAGCTGTTGTGCCAGCTGGAGTCCCATGATGAGAGAGTTGTACTCGGCAACATTGTTGGAGCACGACTTCGAAAGGAAGTAAGCACGCTGGATGACCAGCTAATCAGGAGAGACTAGGACTACCCCCACTCCGGCGATGATTTGGCCTTTGGGGCCTGTTCTTGAAGCGCCATCGAAAAACATCTGCCAGACGGAGCATTCTTCGGTGACGTTTGATTCTTGAACCTCATCCGGGACATCTTTATAGAGTCTGGAGGACTCTGGGATAGGGTGTGCAGCTAAAAAGTCGGCCAGAGCTTGACCCTTGACGGCTTTTTGTGGGACGAACACCATATTGTACGGCGTCAATAGGATCGCCCATGTAGCTCGCCGGGAGTTCAATGATCCTGGCTTGGTCATGAGAACCCTGAGTGGATTGACTCGGAAGATGACATGAACTGTCTGGCTCGAGACATAATGGCGAGTCTTCTGGATGGCGAACATCAAAGCCAAAACACTCATTTTCAATGGGATTGTACCGGTGTTCGGCCCCGATCAGTGTCCTACTGAGGTAGTAAATAGGTTGCTCATAGCCGACATCGCTGTTCTGAGCCAGCAGAGCACCGAGAGAATGATCCATGGCACAGACGTAGAGGAGAAATGGTTTCCCTACGACGGGTGCCACCAGGACTGGCGGGCTCGTCAAGTAAGCCTTGATATCATCGAAAGCTTTATGGCATTCCTCTGTCCAGACGTAAGAGACTCCCTTCTTCATGAGCTGGGTGAAGGGTTGACATTTTTCGAAAAGATTTGCTATAAACCTTCGGATATATGCAAGACGTCCTTGCAGGCCTCGAAGTTCTCGGAGATTCTTCGGAGGGTCCATGTCAAGGATGGCCTTGGTCTTTTCGGGATCGACATGAATGCCTTTCGCCATGTTAACGAAGCCTAGGAACTTTCCGATAGAAACCTCGAGGAAGGATTTAGCGGGGTTCATCTTGAGTTGATGCGCACGCATGAGATTGAAGACTGTCTTTAGGTCTTGTAGGTGATCACCTTTGAGACGGCTCTTGACAGCGATATCATCAACATAGCATTCGACTGTTTTGTGATGATGTTGACGAAAGATGGTACTCATAGCCCGTTGGTATATAGCACCAGCGTTCTTAAGCCGAAGGGCATCACTGTGTAGCAGAAAACCCCTTTTGGTGTCCTGAATAATGTGTGCTTTGCGTCATTGGAGGACATTTTGATTTGGTTGTAGCCCGAATACCCTTCCATGAAGGACATGCGTTCGAAGCCACATGTATTGTCGATCATCACATCAGTAATCGGAAGCAGGAATTCATCTTTCGGGAAAGCAGCATTGAGATCTCTGAAGTCGATGCAGACCCGTATCTTCCCATTCTTTTTGGTGACAGGGATGACATTGGCCACCCAATTCGGGTGTTGTTCTTTACGGATAAACCTGCTGGTCTGGAGTTTGTCCACTTCTTGATCGATAGCGTTCATGATGTCAGGACGAAAACGTCGATGTTGTTGCTTTATAGGCTTGGCATCAGGTAAGATGTTAAGCCTATGCATCGCGATCTATGGATCAAGTCCCGGCATATCTTCATAGCTCCAGGCGAAGACGTCGATATAATCTTTAGCCAGTTGGATTAAAGATTCTGGTCTGGTCCCTTTAGACTCTTGCTGACGAAGATGGGTTTGGAAGAAGATCCATCCCCAAGGTCGATCTGCTCGACTTTATCTTCGGTAGGGGGTTCGCGTAATTCAAAATGAGACTCCCACCGCGCTCCTAGGTGTTGAGCCCAAGGTTTTTCTTCGAAGAATTCTGGCGTTTGGTCTTCGCCTTCATCTTCTTGAGATTGTGCAGATACCATGTTGACTGATAGCACCTTCTTGAAGACTGAGCCGATACTGGTATCGAAATCCTAAGTTGATGCTTCAGACGAATGAGAATGTTCTACTTCTTCCGTCTCCGAACTCTCTGGAGTTGACGGCGGTGTTACATAGCCTACCCCCGTCGAGTTCGATGATAGTAATCCTGCGGCTTTCCTTTAGGTGTTAGGAGCCGGAGAGGAAGACGCCGACCCTTGTCGTAGTTCAGGCCTTTGTTACTTTTTAGGTCGTAACCCGTCTTTTGGATGAGGTACTTTGCCTTGTCCGTGTACCGATAGACTTGTATTTTGCCGATATCTGGTTCTTGCTCGAGTGGCGGGAGGTCTTGATGACACTCGACTTTGTCGAAGATGATGGATTCTTCGTATCGATTCCACGGTAGGACTATAAAACAGACTCCTTGGGATAGGACTACTCGATTTACATGATGGACGGTCGTTATTTGTGTTTGCAATGACCGTAGAGCGTTATCTAATGTATACATGGCATTCCAATGTGGAAGACTAGAATAATTAAAAGACACTCTATTATAGATGAAACACGAGATTTTATCCCACGGGATTACATTGTCTAGAGAGGGTGCATCTACATCAGCAGATATGTATTCACCTAGCTCTTCATATGTGAGTACTGGAGTTGGTTCGGGAGAGTTCACCGCAGCTTCGAACTTGGGGTCCGAAAGGGCTATGTGGGCCTTCTCCGGCAGCTTGGATGATTGCGGAGGCTTGCCTTTGAGACGCACCTTCAGGGGTGCCTCGACTGCGCCTTCGATGACAGGTGCCTTCTCCTACAGTTTTGCCATAAGGGGAGCCGATGGTTGAGGCAGCTTTTCCTTGAGCCGTATCTTCAAGGGAGCTTCAGTATGTGTTCTACCTAGAGAAGTTGGTGCTTTTTCAGGTAGCTTGATGGTCATGGGAGGTAGGGTCTGAGGTGGCTTCCCTTTGAGTCGAATTTTCAAAGGAGCATCGGGAATCACCTCTGTCTCCATGTCCTGTTCTGCTGCCATTTCTGCTTCATCGTCAGCATCATTGGCTTCCCCTTTGTCTGGCGACTTGTATAGGGTAGAATCAGTGAAGTAAGCTTCGACCCCCTTGAAAGGGTCAATGTCCGCAAACTTTATCCTGATGATATCGTTGGTGGACACATACTTCATACATTGGTAGAGTGTAGATGGCACCACCATGTACTCATGCAGCCACGAACGACCCAAAAGGAGGTTGTAGTTGACGTCACCATCCATGACATAGCAAGTCACCTTGGTTCGGAGGTTAACGATATGACATTTCAGCCGTATTTTGCCTAGAGGCTCACTTTTGCTAGCATTGAAGCCACTGATTGTAGTGTTGGAAGGTGCCAGACGGTACATTGGGATCCCCAGTGTTGAGAGCAGCGTCTTCGGGATGATGCTGAGGGAAGATCCTGGATCGATCTGAATCTGCTTTACCTTGACGGAACCAACATACCCTTTATAATACAGTGGCCTGTTGTGTCGGTTGTGCTTGAGCAGCATGTCTTGTTGGGTGAAAGTTATGTTGGAGATAACTTCATCCGTATAATAGCAGTGCGTACATGTGGTCTGGGTATCCTCAGGCTGCTTGACCTGACTGATGAAGGATTCAACATCCTTTAGGGCTTCACAGAGAGCTTCACGAGTGTCCTTAGAAAGACGAAGAAGCTCAAACAGGGATAGGCGGGTAGGAGTACTGGCAAGTTGTGCCAGTATGTCGATGTTGTGGGGCTTGGCTAGCCCCGAAGCATTCTCCTTCCGCAAAGGCTTATCAAAACGGGCCTCTACATGCTTCTGTTTATTGGCTGCTGAAGGCTTGAATGGACCTCCTTCTTCGGTAGCAGGGGCAGTGTAGGGAGGCACCACCTCAACGGCAGCTTCGTCGGGTTGGACGTTCAGCTGCGAACGGGTTTGTACAGGAAGAGCCTCTTCTGCAGAGGAAGAGACCATGCGATAAGACTTGATCTTTCTGTCCTTGGTTTTGGAGGCAGAGCGTACCTCCGGTTGAGTAACCTCGTAGACGAGATCGGGGTGAACCCATAAGATCTCTCCTCGAGATATGGTGAGTGGGATGAGTCCACTCATATTGTCCCAAGTAGGTGGTAGATTGACCACCTCCATTGTCGCCTTTGGGATAGGGACGACGCCATCTTATGTTGTGGTTGGCGGTAAGGTGCCAAATTGGAGCGACACCAGGTTGGCCGAGACCGTTTTCTTCTCCTAGTCGACGGAGATGACATCCGCATTGATCATGCACTGGATGTAGTTCTTAAGGACGTAGCAGTCCTTAGTTGGATGTCCGATAAATCGATGGTAGTGACAGTACCTCGGATTGTCCACTTTCTCAACCTCGTCGGGACGTTACGGGTCTGGCAACTTGATCTTGTCACCCTACTTCAATATCTTGAAGAGTTGCAGGGTGTCTTTATCATTGAAAGAATAAACCTCTTTTGGCCTTGGTGCAAGTGGAGGCTTCTGAGTGGGTGCTGATGCACCTTTGGATGCATTAACAGTCAATGCCTGCTTTTCTTTCGCCTCTCGTCCAGGGTTGTTGGCTGCAGGCCGTTTTCCATTATCCTAAAAGGCAGGAAAACTGACTCCCAGAAGATGAGCAATGGACGCCTTCTATTCTGCTGCTTCGGCCTCAATGATCAAGGAACTCCAGTCGAAAGGAGGAGTGAAGTTGAACCAGAGTTTGATCGCAGGCAGCACGTGTAATACCTGTGGTTCGTATTACGTATTTTGGAATACGTGTACATATTTTATCTTGTATTTGCATGATTTTTTGCTTAGCTTCCTTTTTGGCTTGGTTTATTCTTGGGTTGGTTCGGTTTGGCTCGGTTTGCTTTGGTTTATTATGAACCAAGGGTGAACCCCTACCTACCACCACTCTTGGTATTTATTACCCATTCTTCTTTCTCTCTCTTCATTAACCTCTTCTTCTTCCATTTACTTCTTCACCTACCAGAGAGAGAGTGAGGTCTAGGCAAGTGCAACTTGCTTCATGGAGGAACTCCAATTTTATTGCTTCATTCTCTTCCTTACAGCATTTTAACTTACTTTAGTACTTGGCATTTTTACTTTCTATAGCCAGATTCTTGTAGATCTAAGTCTATTTTATTTTCAAATTTCTTGAGTTTGATCTACTTAATCTCGTTATTACCGAGTTTTGATGGTTCTATGTTGTAGAGCATTTCATTCTGCCCCGTTTTGACCAATGGAAGTCTGGATTTGGACTTGGGATGAAGAAATTATGAGCCTCGGAACCCTGAACTCCTTGGTTTTTCTTCTCAGACAAGTGGAGAAGAAGAACAGTGCTGACCGCATGAACCCCCTTAGCTGCATGGCAGCACTTGACCGCATGAACCTTCATGCGGCGAGTCTTCCAGCCGCATAGGCTTCGACATAATCCGAGCCGCATGGTCTCTGTCTACCTGTGGCCGCATAGGCTCGTATTCCTTTCCAGCCGCATGTGCGTTCATCTTTCCCCAGTCGTATATACCCAGTAGCGCAGCCGCATAAAACTTAGGCATGGCGCAGCCGCATATGCTCGTGATCATTCAGCCGCATGTGGACCCGCTTCCTCCCAGTCTCTTAGGCCTTCTTCCCTAGCCGTATGGAACTCAGTCCATTCCTAGCCGCATGAGAATCCATCTTCCAGCCGCATGAATGCTCTGACTCAGTCGCATGCGCCCTCTCTTCCCGCTAGCCGCATGGGGACTGATATCTTTAGCCACATAGTTCCTGCCCATGTCCTTGACCGTATAAGCTTTTTCTTTATCAGCCGCATGCGTCTGACCCTATTCAGCCGCATGGGCTGTTCTCCTTCCAGCCGCATGAGATCATTCCTGACCGCATAGGCCTGAGCCGCATGGTTCTTCTATAGCCCTGGGTACTGTTATTTTACTATTATTTGCTATTATCTTGTAACCCCATAGCAACTTGGGTCGCCTGATTGAATGCTTGCACTATGATGCCTTGCACATGTACCCTGAACACGACAGTGACCCGTAGTGGTGCACTCTTGGCCAGTAAACATGACATGACCTGATAGTGGCCCATCGTGGCGTACTTCTAACAAGTAAACCTGATATGATATATCTTGATAAGCTGTTACGCTGGCTACCTAACCTGACATAACCTGTATAATTAACCTGGACACCGTGGGCGATTGTGCTTGTATAAATAATCCAGTCCTGTCATGCATCATATCTAGGAGGGGACTCCAGAGTACCACGGTCAGGAGTACCTACTAAAATGGACTAAGGCTAAGAACTAGATTAATACATTAGTCATAAAGAGATCTCCCAGCTACAGGCAATCCCGTTGCCTAGGCACGTCTGGGATCTGTAGCCTACCGTCGAGTATGGCCCATTTCCAGCACACTGTCATGTGTTGCACCCTTCAAGCTACCTAAGGGTACATGTGTTTCATGGATGATGTACCCACCTGAATTCAACCCTAATCTTTCGACCTGGGTAACCTGGATGGTCTGCAGGGCTTGTGGCTGTGGAGTAATCTCTCTGTATCTTCCTAGTAATTAGGCCTGTGATAACCCTAGTTAGTTAAAGTATCAAGCCGTACTCATTGCTTGGCTGTGATTGATTGAATGGGGAATAATCTGTCTAGTCTTGATCCTGTATAAATTGTTTTATGGCTTGATTTTCTTATATTATCTTGTTGATAAATGGGAGAAACCAAGTTCGGTTCAGACGAAGGGTTACAATCCCGGTCCTTGTTTGGTTTAAGGATTGTAACCTGGTTATCTGAATGGTCCCATGGTTATCTTACCGTATATCCTCGTGATGTTATATTCTCCAGTTTTTCTATATATTATTATCTTCTGTGCTAATTGCTGGTTTTAGTTCCTAAATGAAGCTTCCTTTGTGGCACTTGCTCTTTCTGGGATCTGACCCAGCTGGTTTTGTACGGCCAGATTTCAGAGCAGCTCCAGAGGATCTACCCACTTTCCAGCCCGATGGTGACCACCAGGCGTAACCAGGGCAACGAGTGGGTTATTTTTGGCTCTCCCACTCCATTATAAAAATATTTTTTTGAGGCATTTAGCCGACGAGCACCTGTTTAGCTCGACTGCACTTACTTACTGTCTGCCTACGGGCTGTAACATGATTGACAGATCCTAGGGTTGATCATGTATGACTAAAACTCTTGCTAGTCCTAACATTTTGTAACGACTAGCTTCATGATCAACTGAATATGTAATGTTTGGGACGCCTTACTATTGTATATTTGGTGATCTAACATCTTGTAACTTTTACTCACTTGCTTGTTATTAAGACACTAGGCTTGTTTATGACTTAAGAGACTGTTGGCTTGTAGTTAAACCCTCATGTATCTAGACAGCCGTGACCGTATAGCGAGATGGACTCCATTTCTTATACGTAGCTGGCTATGTCTGCCCCCGCTCTCCAGTATTCTGGTTCTGGGGCGTGACATGGTTTAAGTGGTAGCCCATGCAGGTCTTGTAAATCAAGATATGTGAGGGTTTACCGAATAGATGTCTCAATCAGTATTCACCCTTGATCTTTGCTCGTATCTTCTGAATCCCTGGATTTTTGTCCTGATCATATGCTTGTATCATTGATCTGTCCTGGTCCTTCCTTATTGTTCCCCATGTCGTCTTCTTCATCGACATCGTTCCTGGACCTGCCGGTCAGCGAGGTGGAGCACTTTCCGTGGATCAGCAGCAACCCGGGGATCAAGTCCAGCATTTCGGAGTAGCCTCCAAAGTCGTGCCTTCTGACGGAGAGCCACCAGTCCAGCCAGTTCAGCCTGCCGAACTGATGATGGCACTTTGGTAGGTCTTGTCAGGACCTTAATAGCTTCCCAAGATCGTCGAGGAGATGCCTTGCACCAGGCAGTGACGGATGCTTTGACCAGGGGCGGCCATCAGGGTAACAGCGCATCCAACAGCTTCAAGCGCTTGAACCCTCCATTCTTCGATGGCAGTGAAGATGTGATCGCCGCAGATGTTTGGCTTCAGGACATAGAGGTGATTCTAGAAGCAGCCAGGACCCCAGAGAACGAGAAGGTAGCCGTGGTGCGCCTGCAGTTGCTAGATCTTGCCCGCAGCTGGTGGGCGGCTTAGGCCGTTGGATTAGCAGCACCCATTGCTTGGGCGGTGTTCAGAGAGAGATTCCAGACCAAGTATTTTTATGTTGTAGCTCGGTATGATCTACAGACGAGGTTCACCAATCTGAAGCAGATGGGCAGAACGGTCGACGGATATACGGCCAAGTTTTCGAGGCTCAGTCAGATTTTCTCCCACATTGGTAGCAACCGAGTATGATAGAGCCCAGCAGTTTCAGCAGGGGCTTCACCTGGAGATTCTATTGGCAGTTGAGCAGTTTGAGCATCAGACTTTTGATGCAGTCTTGAGAGCAGCTAGGAGGCATGAGTATACCTCCCAGAGGATTGTGGATAGGGCCAGAGGTCGGAAGAGATCCCACGGCCAGATGAATCAGTCTTCAGCCCCAGCCCTGGCAGCCAGGGCTTTGACTATTGGAGCTCCGAGGCGGGCGACCTAAGTGACGTCGGTTCAGCATTCAGCCCCGACGTACCCTCAGCAGCAGCAGAAGCAGACTTCCGTAGTGGGATGTTCTCATTGTGGAAAGCCAGGCCATGTAGAGGCAGAGTGCCGCAGGGCACAGGGATTGTGTCTGGCTTGTGGAGCAGCAGACCATAGAGTTGGATCCTACCCGAATAGGGGTGGTTCATCATCGTCCAACCTTTCTAGCTCTTCGGTGAGAGGACCAGCTCCGGTCCAGCAGCAGCAGTATCCATTGTCGAGGCCGTTTGCCGCCTCAGTCCCAGGTATTCTAGCAGCAGAACCCCTAGCAGCATACTCAGGCCCAAGCCTTGAGTCAGAATACAGCGAGGATTTCAGCAGAGGGGACCAGCACCCCGAGGGCATGGTCAGGCTATGGTGATGACCGCAGAGAAAGGATTGGCACCAGGAGAGGTAGTGGCAGGTACTATTCTCGTCAACTCCTTTCCAGCTTCAGCTTTATTTGATTCTGGTGTGTCACATTCTTTTATGTCTGTACGATTCGCGACATGGATAGGATTGGAGCCCGAGTCATTATCGGTAAGGCTTAATATACTTACTGGTAACGGACTTGTGGGAGTCGATAGAGTATTTTCCTCGTGTCGGATCATAGTTAGCGGTAGAGAATTTCTCGCTAGATTGATAGAGTTCCCGATGGCCGATTATGATGTGGTCTTAGGGATGGATTGGTTGAGGAACCAGTATGCTAGAATAGACTGCCATATTGGTAGGGTTGTTTTTAGCATTCCATGAGAGCCAGAGTTTTTTTTTTTCGAGGCGCAGTTGAGCCTTCTCTTTCAGTGTTGCGAATGGCAGTAGCAGCAGTACAGTTGCCTCGGATAGTCGAAGAGTTTCCAGATGTTTTTCCAGAAGAGCTTCCAGGTATGCCGCTAGAGCGGAAGATCGAGTTCACCATAGACTTGATTCCCGGGACAGCCTCAGTGTCGGAAAGAGTCTACAGGATGGCGCCGTCAGAATTGGAGATATTGTACAAGATGATTGAAGAACTTCGAACCAAGGGATTCATTCGTGCTGGTGGATCGCCTTGGGGAGCCCCAATGCTTCTTGTGAAAAGGATGGATGGTACGTCCAGTTTACGTGTTGATTATCGTACCTTGAACTCAGTGACAATCAAGAACAGATACACTCTCTCGAGGATAGATGACTTATTTGATCCGTTCAAAGGGGCAGCAGTATTCTCGAAGATCGACTTGCGCTCAGGATACCACCAGATCAGGGTCAGTGAGCAGTGCATCCCGAAGACAACTTTCAGGTCTAGGTATGGGCATTGGGAGTTCCTTGTTATGCCCTTTGGAGCAACCAATGCGTCGGTGGTATTCATGGATCTCATGAATCACATCTTCATGCCTTACTTGGATCAGTTTGTGATTGTGTTCTTGGATGACATCCTGGTCTACAGCAAGAGTGAGGAGGAGCATGAGCAGCATCTCCGTGTGGTTCTTCAGATTCTCCGGGAGCACCAGTTATATGCCAAGTTCAGAAAATACGAGTTCTGGCTCGATCGCATTTCATACTTGGGTCACATCATCACTCGAGGAGGAGTAGAAGTGGATCCCCAGAAGATTGTGGCTATTGAGTCATGGCCAGTGCCCAACACCATTGCAGAAGTTTACAGTTTTCTTGGATTGGCCGGCTACTACCGGCAGTTTGTTTCAGATTTTGCTCGAATTTCAGCACCATTGACCCAATTGACCCGCAAGGATGTACAGTTTGCTTGGACAGTAGAATATCAGGATTCATTCGAGAAGTTGAAGCGAGGCTTGATGACGGCTCCCATTCTCGCGCTTCCAGATGGAACCGGAGGATTCTCCGTGTATTGTGATGCTTCGGGCAGAGGTTTGGGATGTGTTCTGATGCAGCATGGAAAGGTAATAGCTTATGCGTTACGACAACTTCGTGATCATGAGAGGAATTACCCAACCCATGACTTGGAGCTTGCAGCAGTAGTATTTGCACTTAAGTTATGGAGGCACTACTTGTACGGAGATAGGGTGGAGATTTTCACCGACCACAAGAGCCTGAAGTATGTTTTCACCCAGAAGGATCTTAACATGCGTCAAAGGAGGTGGCTGGAGCTTCTTGTGGATTATGATGTCAACTTGCAGTGTCACCCCGGGAAGGCCAACATCGTTCCAGATGCATTGAACATGAGAGCCGGAGTTTATTTTCTAATAGCACAACCAGAGCTGTTAGCAAATCTTCAGAAGATGGGTATAGAAGTTCTCCCTTCCAGTGTGGCATTGATGGCCAGTATACAAGTTCAGTCCACTTTAGTCGAGAGGATCCGGATGGCACAGTCGATAAATTCCAAGCTTCAGCGGCTCAGAGCAGAGTGTGAGGCAGGACGAAGACCAGAGTTATGCATTCATGAGGATGGTACACTTAGGCATGATAAGCGTCTTTGTATACCCAATGGAGATATCAGACAGGAGATCATGGCAGAGGCTCACAGTTCTCAGTATTCCATCCATCCGGGCGGTACGAAGATGTACCGTGATATCCGTCAGCACTTTTGGTGGAATGGCATGAAGAGGGAGATAGCTCGGTTTGTCTCTCGTTATTTGGTCTGCCAACAAGTTAAGACTGAACATCAGAGGCCCGCAGGACTTCTTCAGCCCTTGCCGATTCCAGAATGGAAGTGGGAACATGTGACCATGGATTTTGTGACTGGATTACCGAGATCCCAAGCTGGTCGAGATGCTATTTGGGTTATAGTTGATCGACTCACGAAGGTAGCTCACTTTCTCCCGTTCAGAGTTGGTCAGTCGACAGCTCAGTTAGTAGAGATGTACCTCAGGCAGATTGTCAGGTTGCACGGAGTGCCAGTCAGTATCACCTCGGACCGAGATTCAAGATTCATGTCTCACTTTTAGCATAGCTTGCAAGAGAGTTTGGGGACTCACCTCCAGTTCAGCTCAGCTTATCACCCGCAGACAGATGGCCAGTCGGAACGCCCGATCCAGACTCTTGAAGATATGTTGCGGTCCTGTACACTTGACTTCGGTGGTTCGTGGGAAGATTACCTGTACCTAATGGAGTTCTCGTATAACAACAGTTTCCAAGCTAGTATCCAGATGGCGCCGTTCGAGGCATTGTATGGTAGGAAGTGCAGATTCCCGTTAGCATGGAATGATGTTGGAGAGAGACAAATGCTCGGTCCAAAAATGATTACCCAGACAGTTGAAGTGGTCGGGAGAGTCCGGGATCATCTTCGAGTTGCCCAAGATTGTCAGCGCCATTGGGCCGATTCTCATCGGCGCCCTCTTGATTTTTCTATCGGTGACCATATATTCCTGAGGATTTTGCCTTACTGTGGCATCATTCTTTTCGGCGTACGGGAAAAGCTTAGTCCTAGGTATATAGGGCCATTTGACATTCTGGAGCGAGTAGAAGATGTATCCTATCGTCTCGCTCTTCCGTCGTCGCTAAGCAAGGTGCATGACGTGTTCCATGTATCCCAATTACGACTGTATATTTTGGACCTGAGCTATATCCTGGATCATTCAGAATTGGTTGTTGGTACCAACCTTTCGTATGAGGAGAGGCCCGTGTCTATATTGGACCGAAGAGAGAAGACACTCAAGAACAAGACTATCAAGTTAGTCTGAATTGCTTGGGGTCATCACTCTTTGGGGGAGTCCACGTGGGAGCATGAGGATGACATCCGATCGCGGTATCCCAACTTGTTTGACTCGTGAGGTATAATGTCTTCCTTATGCCTCATGCCTTCAGTTCCTTTCTTGAGTGAGTGATTGCCTGCCTAGTTATAGCTTACTTGTGATTAATATAGCGTGTCCTCGTCTCTTTAGCCACTTAATTAAATTCTGAGGACTGAATTTTTTTAAGGTGGGTAGAGTTGTAATACCTGTGGTTCGTATTACGTATTTTGGAATACGTGTACGTATTTTATCTTGTATTTGCATGATTTCTTGCTTAGCTTCCTTCTTGGCTTGGTTTATTCTTGGGATGGTTCGCTTTGGCTCGGTTTGCTTTGGTTCATTATGAACCAAGGGTGAAACCCTACTTACCACCACCCTTGGTATTTATTACCCATTCTTCTTTCTCTCTCTTCATTAACCTCTTCTTCTTCTTCCATTTACTTCTTCACCTACCAGAGAGAGAGTGAGGTATAGGCAAGTGCAACTTGCTTCATGGAGGAACTCCAATTTTATTGCTTTATTCTCTTCCTTACAGCATTTTAACTTACTTTAGTACTTGGCATTTTTACTTTTCATGGCCAGATTCTTGTAGATCTAAGTCTATTTTATTTTCGAATTTCTTGAGTTTGATCTACTTAATCTCGTTATTTCTGAGTTTTGATGGTTCTATATTGTAGAGCATTTTATTCTGCCCCATTTTGACCTAAGAAAGTCTGGATTTGGACTTGGGATGAAGAAATTATGAGCCTCGGAACCCTGAACTCATTGGTTCTTCTTCTCGGACAAGTGGAGAAGAAGAATAATGCTGACCGCATGAACCCTCTTAGCCGTATGGCAGCACTTGACCGCATGAACCTTCATGAGGTGAGTCTTCTAGCAGCATAGGCTTCGACATAATCCGAACCGCATGGACTCTGTCTACCTGTGGCCGCATAGGCTCATATTCCTTTCCAGCCGTATGTGCGTTCATCTTTCCCCAGCCGCATATACCCAGTGGTGCAGCCGCATAAGACTTAGGCATGGCGCAGCCGCATATGCTCGTGATCATTCAGCCGCATGTGGACCCGCTTCCTTCCAGTCACTTAGGCCTTCTTCTCTAGCCGCATGGAACTCAGTCCATTCCTAGCCGTATGAGAATCCATCTCCCAGTCGCATGAATGCTCTGACTCAGTCGCATGTGCCCTCTCTTCCCGCTAGCCGCATGGGGACTGACATCTTTAGCCGCATAGTTCCTGTCCCTGTCCTTGACCGCATAGGCTTTTCCTTTATCAGCCGCATGCGCCTGACCCTATTCAGCCGCATGGGCTGTTCTTCTTCCAGCCGTATGAGATCATTTCTGACCGCATAGGCCTGAGCCGCATAGTTCTCCTATAGCCCTGGGTACTGTTATTTTACTATTATTTGCTATTGTCTTGTAACCCCAAAGCAACTTGGGTCTCCTGATTGAATGCTTGCACTATGATGCCTTGCACATGTACCCTGAACACGACAGTGACCCGTAGTGGTGCACTCTTGGCCAGTAAACATGACATGACCTGATAGTAGCCCGTCGTGGCGCACTCCTGACAAGTAAACCTGACATGATATATTTTGATAAGCTGTTACGATGGCTACCTAACCTGACATGACCTATATAATTAACCTGGACACCGTGGGCGATTCTGCTTGTACAAATAATCCAGTCCTGTCATGCATCATGTCTAGGAGGGGACTCCAGAGTACCACGGTCAGGAGTACCTACTAAAATGGACTAAGGCTAATAACTAGATTAATACATTAGTCATAAAAAGATCTCCCAGCTACAGGCAATCCCGTTACCTGGGCGCGCCTGGGATCTGTAGCCTGCCGTCGAGTAGGGCACATTTCCAGCACATTGTCATGTGTTGTACCCTTCAAGCTACCTAAGGGTACATGCATTTCCTGGACGATGTACCCACCCGAATTCAACCCTAATCTTTCGACATGTGTAACCTGGATGGTCTGCAGGGCTTGTGGCTGTGGAGTAATCTCACTGCATCTTGCTAGTAATTAGGCCTGTGATAACCCTAGTTAGTTAAAGTATCAAGTCATACTCATTGCTTGGCCGTGATTGATTGAATGGGGGAATAATCTGTCTAGTCTTGATCCTGTATAAATTGTTTTTTGTCTTGATTTTCTTATATTATCTTGCTGATAAATGGGAGAAACCAAGTTCGGTTCAGACGAAGGGTTACAATCTCGGTCCTTGTTTGGTTTAAGGATTGTAACCTGGTTATCTGAATGGTCCCATAGTTATCTTACCATATATCCTCGTGATGTTATATTCTCCAGTTTTACTATATATTATTATCTTCTGTGCTAATTGCTAGTTTTGCTAATTGCTAGTTTTAGTTCCTAAGTGAAGCTTCCATTGTGGCACTTGCTCTTTCTGGGATCTGACCCAGCTGGTTTTGTATGGCCAGATTTCGGAGCAGCTCCAGAGAATCTACCCACATTCCAGTCCGATGGTGACCACAAGGCGTAACCAGGGCAACGAGTGGGTTATTTTTGGCTCTTCCACTCCATTGTAAAAATATTCTTTTGAGACGTTTAGACGACGAGCACCTGTTTAGCTCGATTGTACTTACTTACTGTCTGCCTACGGGTTGTAACATGATTGACAGATCCTAGGGTTGATCATGTATGACTAAAACTCTTGTTAGTCCTAACATTTTGTAATGAATAGCTTCATGATCAACTGAATATGTAATGTTTGGGACGCCTTACTATTGTATATTTGGTGATCTAACATCTTGTAACATTTACTCACTTGCTTGTGATTGAGATACTAGGCTTGTTTATGACTTAAGAGACTGTTAGCTTGTAGTTAAACCCTCATGTATCTAGACAGCCGTGACCGTATAGCGAGATAGACTCCATTTCTTATACGTAGCTGGCTATGTCTTCTCCCGCTCTCCAGTATTCTGGTTCTGGGGCGTGACAGCACGTTCATGCTGTAGGAGGAGAGGAGTGCATGTTCTGGCATACCCGGGTGCTGTAACACCCGCTTTTCTAAATTGAGGGTAATTTTGAACTTTTGTAAAAGTTTATTATTTAATAATAGATTTATGATTTATTGAAATTTTTAATTAATTTAATACTATTTAAAATTGGTAAATTATAATTTTGATATGTTAGCTAGTGAACTCTAGAACTGTTGAGCCTAGAGACTAACCATGACCATGAGGACCTAACCATGTGATTAGAATGGCTATTTACAACTTTTTAGGCTAAGGGTATTTTGGTCATTTTGTGACTTTTGAATTATTTGGGATTTTGATTAATTGGCGAATTTTAAATTATTTTAATAATATTTAAATTGATGTATTATGATTTTGGTCATTTTTCATATTTTAATATTTTGGGAAAATTTTATATTTTTAATATTATTTTTATTGGATTTGTTTAGTCAGGTTTGAGTTTCGTCTCATTCCAACTTGTATTGTGACCCGGGTAGCTTAAATTCTAGATGGGACCCAATATAAAGTTAAGCATGGCTGACAAGACCCAACATTTAAGTTAGTTAATTAAACTAATTTTTATCATGTTAGAATGGTTAAGTTAGAGACTCAAAACTAGATCATTTTGACCCCAAACTTGAACCTAGTCTAGACTTAACCATATGAGACTAGAGAGGGGCAATTAGGACATTTCCCAATAGCTCTAATGGACACTTTATGACAGCCACCTTTAGGAGAGAATGATTCATTTCATTCATTACAATCTTGCCTCTTTTATTTTCCTTTTGTTCTTCTCCAATTTTAGGGAGCCTTCCCATTGATTTGATCTCCAAATCAAATCATTCCTTCACCAAACCTTCCCTCAATCATTCCCATTTTCCAAGGGAAGGGTGCTACCAAGGATTGGAAGAGGAGTGCAAGGAAGAGTGTCCACTTTGAGGGATCTTCGTATCGGAGCCGTGTCCTAAAGGATTTCATTGGGATTCCACTCCCAATAGGTAAAACCCATCCTCTAAATCGATTTCCTTTGCACATAAATTAGTTTTGAATCCGTAGGATCCATCCTCATGCATGTGTCCTATTTAGATTCAAATTTGAGGCCATTTGGAGCTCTCTTGAGGATTTTAGATATGTGTCTTGTGTCCTACTTGATAGATCCCAAATTAGGACACCCCATGTGTATGTATGTATGATAATAGTTTAAATAGATATTTAAATTCAGTTTTAGAATGGTTAGAGAGTGGATTGATCTTAGTTAGGATGGTTAGAATGAGTTTCATTTGGATACCTATGTTTGTATCCAAGTATCTTGGCCTATATGTGTTCTTTTGTCAGATTCGTCATAATATTCATCCACGTTTTTATTAACCAAAGTAACTTAGAAATGTCATAACTTTTAGTTTAGAACTCCGATTTATCTCCCGTTTTCTTGAAAGAACCGTATCGAAGTTAGCTTTCCAAATATATATTTTAATAATCTAAATTCTTTCTGAAATTTTTTGTAGAATTATTTGAGTGTCAGCTATACGAAAGACGAACGTGTTTCGGTATTTTTACGACTCTGGGAGCTTCCGGACACGAAAATACGATCCATTTAAAGTTTCGGAAAGCTAACACAAAGGGCTACGACATACTTTAATCTTAGAATTATGTGAATGTCCAATTCGTATAGTATTAGTTTTATGTAGAAGAGTGACTATACGATATATGCATTTTGTGTAACCTATGAGCCTATGTAGTTTGGGTATTAAATGAATATAGAGTATGTAATACATGATATGTTAGATGAATGAAATGATATATATATATGATATATATCCTCTTTACATTAATGTATATATATGGTTGAATGCAAGCATGTAGGAATGCAATGTATATAATGTATGTAAGTAATGCATAAATGCATGAATGAAAGAATAATATACAATGTATGCATGAAAGTATATAATTAATGCTAGATATGAATACAAGGTATACATGTAATGATAGATATGAATGCATAATATATAAATAATATAATACAATATATAATGATAGCATGTATGGTAATGTAGAATATATGATGCAAGCATGTATATGTCCACTGTTTTCCCTTTTCCTTACATTTTTCTTCCCTTCCCTTTCCATTTCAGTTTTTTTTTTCTATTTTTACATATTATATACAATGTATATAATGTATAGATGCATGTAAGTATGTAATATGCATGAATGAATGTCATATATGAATGAATGAATCAATCAAAGGTATAAGTAAATATAATGCATTGTAATAAATATTAACATATATAATGTATAAAAGTATGTATGTAAATGTGCATGAATGTATATATCTATGTAACTATGTAAATATGCATGATGTAACATATGCCTATATATAAAAAAATATATGTAATGTGGATATGCATGTATGTATGAAGGTATGTATTTATATATATTATCTATTTTATATTATACATTGTTGTGGTTCACATTGTCTTGTGATTGTGTGAGTGCTAGCCTAGGCTTGGTTAGGCCTAGTGAGACTTGTTAGACTTGTTTGGGCTAGGACTTGACCTAGTTGACCTAATTTGACTAGTGTGGTTGACCAGAGTTGACCAAGTGTTGACTTTAGTCTAGTTTGACCTAGACAGCATGCAGATGCATTGTACATTTCATTTATCATCTTTCGTATACATCTTGACCTGTATTACTCTAAATAGGACTCTGTGGCTTCTGTTTGGACCTCCATACCTATCAGCTGTTCAGGTTATCAGGCGAGTACATTCTCTGATAGTTCTCTCATTTATTTGTCAATTACTGTACTTCAGTTCTAGTTAGCTGTATATGATTCTCTGTTACAAACACGTATTGTTATTTCTGAATCCATGTATACGACACACATACTTACTCGTCTTACCTTTATTATTCGAATCACCATACGAATCACTATTCGAACCACCTATTCGTATCTTCATATGCTGGTGGGACTTTTATTCGATTGATGTGTCAAATTTTGGATTCATTTGTATTAGATGGGCGAGGAAATACTTGATTAGACATGTGAACATTCCCACTATTCGAACTACCCCCTGTGAATGATATTCGAACGATAGCCATTCCACACCCGGCCATGTGTGTGATATGCCGGATTACCCTTAGCCGTTTACATGTCTAACTAAGTATTTTAAAACACACTTGGAGAATTTATTCGAATCATTGTTAGAACATCATGTGAATCACTATTCATATCACCTTATTCGTATCACCTTATTCGATTCACATTATTAGAACAATGATTAGAATCACATTCGACTCATACTGTACTGGGATCACATTCGACTCATCTTATATTAGACTCACATTGGGATTACACTCGACTTATATTGTACCATCTGAACTCATCATGTTACTCTAGTTCAGCTAGATTTTATTTTACAGTCTTTATTGCTATGATTTCTTCTCTTGTTTAGTTACTTACTTTCCTTGTACTTTATCTGTCTCTCTATACCATCACCTGAATATAAACTGTCATATTCATCAATACAACTGTCTATAACTGCTTTATAGTTCTCTGTCATTTACTTGGGTTTTCTAGATGAGATGTGCTCGTTCCTGTCCTGACTGGACCTGTTCATAAATTTTACAGATAGCTTGGAGGTTGCCTGCTAGCCTAGAGGAGACACAGTAGAGATTATATAGATAGTTATTTTAGTTGTCTTGAGTCGTATTTACTTTATGGATTACTGTATTTGAGATTTGAGATATTTTTGGGTTTGTGTATCTTAGACACTTAGACTTCTATCTGTGGTATCTCTTTGGATTTCATATTTTATCTATATTTATCATGCTCTACCTTAGATGTGATTGAG
The DNA here is from genome assembly GCA_029216955.1 of Iris pallida. Lineage (NCBI taxonomy): Eukaryota > Viridiplantae > Streptophyta > Magnoliopsida > Asparagales > Iridaceae > Iris > Iris pallida. Next base: position 84,221 of record JANAVB010024083.1, read on the forward strand.
ACTGTATTTGCTATGTCACCTCCATTCGGAGTGTATATACTGTACAGGTACCTTTATATTGTTAGATGTTTGACCTAGGACAGCGTTCTACCGCCGATACTGCGGCGTAGGCTGGACGTACACACTTCTCGTGCCCTTACTCTAGGGTGCGGGTCGTGACACGTTTTAGTGGTGGCCCTGCAGGTCGAGTTTGTGTAGTGGTATTCGAACTAGAGTACCACTACAGCCTGCAGTAGGAATAGGATATATTTTTGAGGGTACTCAATCACAGTTAGGATCCCTTGAGAGATTCCTGGGACGACCATTGAGAATCTTATTTTAACTTCGATTTAAAAACTCTTCTTTCCTTGATTTGATTTATCTTTACTTTCTGTTGTTGAACTTGATTTTGATGGATTATTGTTGAATTTGAGTTTGTATTTATTGATTTTGATGATGATTGTTGAGTTTTGAATCTTGATGTTAGCTGTAGCATCCGAGTTTGTATTTATGATTTGAAAGATTTTTGTTCATTTTTGAATCTTGATGTTCGTTGATAAATTTGATTTTTGGGTATTCATTGTTGATTTAATTTAATTTTTGTCAAGATGAAATTGTATGGGCTAGGTCATCTAAGTTTTGGAATCTAGTCTTCTATAGTCACATTAGCCAGCATGGTGAGGACATATAGTCCGGCTTTGGATATATTTCTCGGTGTGGGAATTTAAGGTTTTTGCAGCCAAGCTAGCGGCATCGCAAAATTTTTAAATACCATGATTCTAGAGGTATGTGCCTTAGTCGAGGACTCTGTGATTATCGTAGCCTTGCTTACTAGTGTGGCGAGAATTTAGAGCACCATGATTTTGGATAGACGCATATGATTATCAGATTGTACCTTAAATGTTTTTGAACATGTTTTTTCTACTTTTGTTCCAGTCTTTCAAAAAAAAGAATTTTTATTCGTTTGTTTTGTTTTGTTTCTTATTATTTAACTTAGGAGTAGGTTTAGCTGTCTTTATAAACCTTTGTGTAACTTCTTACTATGAATTTATTCTTAATACAATGAATCGATGATTTTGCTAGACCTTATCTTGGATTTGATATTATAGCTCTGGTTTCAAAATGGTTCTTCTTTTAAACAGATAGTATAACAGATTTTATCGTTATTTTCTTCTTGCTATTATTCTTGAATTAAATAATAATAATAATAATAACTGTCTTGATTACATCAATCACCTACTTGCAATCTTGGTAGGAATCTAAATGTTGGTCTTGATATGGAATTTGATTTTTATATTAGGACATGAGAATATATATAGCAAAACAGACACTTTGCCTAACACGTATGCATGCTACACTTTGATTACCAACCCATCTAAATACATATTAATATGTTGTTGATGTTAAATTCTCAAAACCCCAATATCTCTGACACAATACAGTATCAGAGAATAGTTCTCTGTTTTTTTTCCCAGTTTAAATTTGTAATTTAAATATAAATTTCATATATTAGTTGTTGTTTACATTACTGCACATGTATGTTATATACATGGTTTCAATTCTTAAAGAAATTGGTTAGATTTTGTGTTTATGTCAAATCTGAGACCGTGTACATATTAACCCTTAATACTGGATTCCAAATGTTTAGTTCAATTTGCCATTTTTTTTAATGTAATATTTTGAGGTATATACATTGTTGAATGTATGGATAGTATGTTAGGGTTTTATCTCTATCATGTTAGGATGTGTTGGGAGCATTGAGTTGGTTGTGATGTTTCAAACCCCTAAAATCTGAAACTGCATTATGTTAATATTACACCGGTTTAAATGTTAGCTTATTTTTAGATTTTGTATGTAAATGCTGAACTAAAACTGTGTTTAACCTTTCAATACTAAAGCTATAATCCTGTACAAGGACACACACCCTAACTTAGTATACACTGCCATGTAAACCTAACCCTTCCTCTCTATGTTATGTTCATATATCTATATAGACATATATATAGTTTATGCATACTGTTATAATGTATATAGATACATAACTAAATCTTTACCTCTCTATACATATAGATATATGTATATATGGTTAGCCATGCATGTTATGAGTAAATAGGTTGTGCATTGTAGATTGTTTAACCAATATGCCATGAGTAGTGTAACTTGATAGCTATTGTTCTGAAACCCAAATCCTCCTATACACTTTTATGTATATTTCACACACACACATGTCACTATCTAACCATATGAACATGTCCACACACACCCATACACACGAACTACATAACTTTTACAACTTACAATTTAGTCTTAACAGGATTAAGAGAATCCTATATTGTGATTGGATTTCAATGCAATTGACTTTCATTCGTTAACTTTTGATTTTGATTTTTTTTTTCTGTACCCCTTTATAGATAATTGGTAGCTATTTTTATTTTATTTTTTTGATAAGCACCAATTTTCATATAAGATGGTAGACTGCCTTACAGTTTTGATGATTTGTTATTTCTGTATCTTTTCCAGTTTAACACCCCTGATTGTTTGTATGTTTGATGCCCTATGATCGTTTTGGTCTAGCATGACTAGTATACCTAGATGAGACTTTCACTACCACCGTATGCCATGACCCTGTATGTCGTCCTTTTAAATCGTATGGTTTGTTTAAGTTCTGAGACTTTGATTGTGGGGGTTTGACCTAGAAGGAGTATGAACATTTTAATTTCGAGGACGAAATTTTTCTAAGGGGGGTAGGATTGTAACACCCACTTTTCTAAATTGAGGGTAATTTTGAACTTTTGTAAAAGTTTATTATTTAATAATAGATTTATGATTTATGGAAATTTTTAATTAATTTAATACTATTTAAAATTGGTAAATTATAATTTTGATGTGTTAGCTAGTGAACTCTAGAACTGTTGAGCCTAGAGACTAACCATGACCATGAGGACCTAACCATGTGATTAGAATGACTATTTACAACTTTTTAGGCTAAGGGTATTTTGGTCATTTTGTGACTTTTAAATTATTTAGGATTTTGATTAATTGGTGAATTTTAAATTATTTAATAATATTTAAATTGATTTATTATGATTTTGATCATTTTTCATATTTTAATATTTTGGAAATTTTTTATATTTTTAATATTGTCTTTATTGGATTTGTTTAGTCGGGTTTGAGTTGCGCTCGTTCCGATTTGTATTGTGATCCGGTAGCTTAAATTCTAGATGGGACCCAATATTAAGTTAAGCATGGCTCACAAGATCCAACATTTAAGTTAGTTAATTAAACTAATTTTTATTATGTTAGAATGGTTAAGTTAGAGACTCAAAACTAGATTATTTTGACCCCAAACTTGAACCTAGTCTAGACTTAACCATATGAGACTAGAGAGGGGCAATTAGAAAATTTCCCATTAGCCCTAATGGACACTTTATGATAGCCACCTTTAGGAGAAATTGATTCATTTCATTCATTACAATCTTGCCTCTTTTATTTTCCTTTTGTTCTTCCCCAATTTTAGAGAGCCTTCCCATTGATTTGATCTCCAAATCAAATCATTCCTTCACCAAACCTTCCCTCAATCATTCCCATTCTCTAAGGGAATGGTGCTACCAAGGATTGGAAGAGGAGTGCAAGGAGGAGTGTCCACTTTGAGGGATCTTCGTATCGGAGCCGTCCTAAAGGATTTTATTGGGATTCTACTCCCAATAGGTAAAACCCATCCTCTAAATCGATTTTCTTTGCACATAAATTAGTTTTGAATCCGTAGGATCCATCCTCATGCATGTGTTCCATTTAGATTCAAATTTGAGGCCATTTGGAGCTCTCTTGAGGATTTTAGATATGTGTCTTGTGTCCTACTTGATAGATCCCAAATTAGACACCCCATGTGTATGTATGTATGATAATAGTTTAAATATATATTTAAATTCAGTTTTAGAATGGTTAGAGAGTGGATTGATCTTATTTAGGATGGTTAGAATGAGTTTCATTTGGATACCTATGTTTGTATCCAAGTATCTTGGCCTATATGTGTTCTTTTGTCAAATTCGTCATAATATTCATCCACATTTTTATTAACCAAAGCAACTTAGAAATGTCATAACTTTTAGCTTAGAACTCCGATTTATCTTTCGTTTTTTTGAAAGAACCGTATCGAAGTTAGCTTTCCAAATATATTTTTAATAATCCAAATTCTTTCTGTAACTTTCTGTAGAATTATTTGAGTGTCAGCTTATGAAAGACGAACGTGTTTCGGTATTTTCACGATTTCGGGAGCTTCGGACACAAAAATACGATCCGTTTAAAGTTTCGGAAAGCTAACACAAAGGGCTACGATATACTTTAATCTTAGAATTATGTGAATGTCCAATTCGTACAGTATTGGTTTTAAGTAGAAGAGTGACTATATGATATATGCATTTTGTGTAACCTATGAGCCTATGTAGTATGGGTATTAAATGAATATAGTATATAATACATGATATGTTAGATGAAAGAAATGATATATATATGATATATATCCTCTTTATTAATGTATATATATGGTTGAATGCATGTAGGAATACAATGTATATAATGTATGTAAGCAATGCATAAATGCATGAATGAAAGAATGATATAAAATGTATGCATGAAAGTATATAATGAATGCTAGATATGAATACAAGGTATACATGTAATGATAGATATGAATGCATAATATATAAATAATATAATGCAATATATAATGATAGCATGTATGGTAATGTAGATATATGATGCAAGCATGTATATGTCCACTGTTTTCCCTTTTCTTACATTTTCCTTTACTTCCCTTTCCATTTTAGTTTTTTCCTTTTTTTTCTTTTCTATTTTTACATGTTATATACAATGTATATAATGTATAGATGCATGTAAGTATGTAATATGCATGAATGAATGTCATATATGAATGAATGAATCAATCAAAGGTATAAGTAAAATAATGCATTGTAATGAATGTTAACATATATAATGTATAAAAGTATGTATGTAAATGTGCATGAATGTATATATCTATGTAACTATGTAAATATGCATGATGTAACATATGCATATATATAAAAATATGTATGTAATATGGATATGCATGTATGTACGAAGGTATGTATTTATATATATTATCTATTTTATATTGCATTGTTGTGGTTCACATTGTCTTGTGATTGTGTGAGTGCTAGCCTAGGATTGGCTAGGCCTAGTAAGAGTTTTTAGACTTGTTTGGGCTAGGACTTGACCTAGTTGACCTAATTTGACTAGTGTGGTTGACCAGAGTTGACCAAGTGTGGACTTTAGTCTAGTTCGACCTAGACAGCATGCAGATGCACTGTATATTTCATTTATAATCTTTCGTATACATCTTGACCTGTGTTGCTCTAAATAGGACTCTGTAGCTTCAGTTTGGACCTCTATACCTATCAGCTGTTCAGGTTATCAGACGAGTACATTTTCTGATAGTTCTCTCATTTATTTGTCAATTACTGTACTTCAGTTCTAGTTAGCTGTATGTGATTCTCTGTTACAAACACGTATTGTTATTTCTGAATCCATGTATACGACACACATACTTACTCGTCTTACCTTTATTATTCGAATTACCATACGAATCACTATTCGAACCACCTATTCGTAACTTCATATGCTGGTTGGACTTTTATTCGATTGATGTGTCGGATTTTGGATTCATTTGTATTAGATGGGCGGGAAAATACTTGATTAGACATGTGAACATTCCCACTATTCGAACCACCCCCTGTGAATGATATTCGAACGATACCCATTCCACACCCGGCCATGTGTGTGATGTGCCGGATTACCCTTAGCCGTTTATGTCTAACTAAGTATTTTAAAACACACTTGGAGAATTTATTCGAATCATTGTTAGAACATCATGTGAATCACTATTCGTATCAACTTATTCGTATCACCTTATTCGATTCACCTTATTAGAACAACGATTATAATCACATTCGACTCATACTGTACTGGGATTACATTCGACTCATCTTATATTAGACTCACATTGGGATTACACTCGACTTATATTGTACCATCTGAACTCATCATGTTACTCTAGTTCAGCTAGATTTTATTTTACAGTCTTTATTGCTATGATTTCTTCTCTTGTTTAGTTACTTACTTTCCTTGTACTTTATCTGTCTCTCTATACCATCACCTGAATATAAACTGCCATATTCATCAATACAACTGTCTATAACTGCTTTATAGTTCTCTGTCATTTACTTGGGTTTTCTAGATGAGATGTGCTCGTTCCTGTCCTGACTGGACCTGTTGATAAATTTTACAGATAGCTTGGAGGTTGCCTGTTAGCCTAGAGGAGACACAGTAGAGATTGTATAGATAGTTATTTTAGTTGTCTTGAGTTGTATTTACTTTATGGATTACTGTATTTGAGATTTAAGATATTTCTGGGTTTGTGTATCTTAGACACTTAGACTTCTATCTGCGGTATCTCTTTGTGGATTTCATATTTTATCTATCTTTTATCATGCTCTACCTTAGATGTGATTGAGACTGTATTTGCTATGTCACCTCCATTCGGAGTGTATATACTGTACAGGTACCTTTATATTGTTAGATGTTTAACCTAGGACAGCGTTCTACCGCCGACACTGTGGCGTAGGCTGGACGTACCTACTTCTCGTGCCCTTACTCTAGGGTGCGGGTCGTGACAGGTGCAGTCTGAAGTAGGCTTGTCGGAACCATTCGATAATGCTCGAACTATTCTTCTCCTTCTGACGTATCTCTATGAGGGATGCCATTATCATGTCCTTCCCTCCGTTGTAGAAACGATCGTGGAAGAGACACGTCAAGTCGTCGAAGGAAGATATGGAGTTGTCGGGGGACTGCAATACCAGTCGTAAGCCACTCCTTTAGTACCCCGACAAATATGCTGGTGAGTAGTGCGTCTTCCTTTGGGAGATGTCCCATTTGAGACTGGAAGTACGTCAGATAACGGCGTGGAGAGTCCTTCCTATCATATGTCGTCAAAGTTTGCGGTTTATATTTAGGAGGATAAACCACTTTGTTCCATTCGAGGGGATATGGTTGGGGGATCCCCATCTTCTGACGCACCTCCTGTCTATTTTTTGACTCGAAGCGCTCTCGTAAGTCCCTGATCATCTCCATCACGTCTTCTGTGGAGCTGGAAGTCGAAGATGGTGGTACAGCCTGGAGTTGAGCATTTGACAGCTCCAACGTCCGAGGTACCTCGCGGCGATCTGTATCCAAGGATACCCGTTGAAGGGTTACACTTGATTCTCCATTGGCCCCTGGGTCAGGACCGGTAGATGGTGCCCTGGCCAAAGCTGACCATATCTCAAACACTGCTTGAGTCAGTGTTTGTATGGAGGCAGAGAGGGTTTTGAGTCCTCCCTCCAAGGTATCCATACGCTAGATGAGGTCTACTGGCGGCGGATCTGACTCGTATCACCTGCTCCCGTCATGTACACCGTCATGACACGGTTGGAAGTGGATGGATCGGTTGAGGCTTCGCTTTCGGCCTCGCTCTCTTGTAGAGGAGGAACTTCCCCCTGAGCTTCGTCTTGACTACCCTCAGCTAGGTTCTGAACACCTTCGTCTTCGGAGAAGTATCAGCAAGGGTCTGACTACCCCCAGCTTTGTCTTGGAGGACTTCTTCGTCTTCGGGACGCAGATCCTCAACGGATTGACTACCCCCAGCTACGTCTGGGAGGCTGACTTCATCTCCAGGATGAAGATCCACAGGGGCTTGACTACCCCCAGCTTCTTCTGAGATTTTCTTTCTCCCTGAGTGCCCGCAAACACTCCTGAGGGCGGGACAATTGTCGTGGTCTTCCTCGGCTGGTTCTTGGATGGGACAAAGCCGAGGAACTGCTAGTCGCCTTCCAAATAGATGGGGAGTTGGAGAGACTACGTTGCAAGAAGCAACCTGTAGTTCTGGCTCTATTTCAGCTGACACCTTCTTCCCGAGCGGTTTGGAGAGGTGTTGATGATTGCAGCTGCTGGAACACCGACTGCCTTCTGCGACCGCTGTCTTGCAGCAGCAGTTGATGGTGACTACAGCACAGGTGTGCCCTGTGAAGGGCGTATTGTGCTTGTCAGTTGACTCTCCTGATTGGCGTTTGTGAGTGACCACGTTACGCAGATCCTTGGAGGAGAGTGCCACCTTCGTACCCCCATCAGGCACATGACAAGGCCAAGCGCTGGGGTGGTCCAGTGAATGCTGTGCCCTCTGATCTAATACAAAACATGCGTTCAGATCAGTAGTGGGGGCACAACATTTAAAGTGACTTGAACGAACCTCAGACGTAAAACCAATGGAGGCGCGGGAGTTCAAGACCATAGAGTTTGCCTTGTCGACTTGTTTACGAACGCAGCAGATGCGTCCAAGTGAGACAAGGACTTTGATGGTCGGCTCGTTTCTGGCGCAGAAGCACCCGAGTTGACCTTATACAGCTTACCATAAGTAGCCTACATGATCGTGAGCGCATGCTTCTGGTTTGCCACTGGCATAGCATGTTTGAGGCGCATGGCCCGTGCCGCCTTGGACGTCTTCGTACCAGCCCACTGGGTGCATAGTACTCAGAGTCCAAATTCTCCTCGCTACGACAGCGAGTGAGTCTGTCAAAGACAGAGACCTTCTGTGGCGCATCAGAGTTACTGCGCAGGGCATTAGCTACGCCCCTGCTCCATCGGCGCATCTTTTCTCTGAAAGGAAGATGGTTGGGGAATGTGGTCGGCCCCACGTTTACCCGAGAGATGCTACGGCGGTAGGCGCATCTTGGCTGCTGAGGACGTCAGCAGGAAGGGTAGGCTGCATCGGCGCATCCCCTTCGGTGGTGGTGCCAGAGGCGTCGACCTTGCGCACCCAGACTTGACGAGTCTTCTTCGGCTTTGGCAGCCGCTTCGAAGGACTTGTACTGCCTTCAGAGATGAACTCCTCATACGCCTGTTGATTGAGGCGTACGACCAGCATCTTGTGGGAGGAGCCCACCTTCACGTCGTCGGATTGCGACACAGCTTTCTCGGCAGAGGAGAAAGAGGTCCCTAGCAGAGTCGCCAGCTTATTTTCCATTAAAATCTTTTGGTTCCAAATTTCAATACAAACAAAACAGTGTTACAATGTAGGACTTAGATAAAGTCCTAGGAGAAGGTCCCTTGTGCCGATGGAGCGAGTGGTAATGTTGACTCCGTTGATGATCTGACGATGGTTCTCGTTCTCTGAAGGTCTTAGTTGCTCTGGGTACTGGACCTTACGGAGAGGAAGAAGGCGTTGAGTGTCTCTTCCGGTCTCTGGGAGTAAACTCTGATGCTTTGGTGTGTCTTGATCTCTGACAGTCTCTGTGTACTCTCTGTCTGTATGTGTGTGAAAGGGAATGATCCTTCTATTTATAAGCAACAGGTTGGCTGCTCATGCGCGCATATGTAGGATGCGCCTGTTTGTAAGGATGCCACGTGGTAATTGCTGATGGAGGCGCATGGGCGGCGTGCTCGGATTGAGGTGTTGAACTCTTCCTGTTGCGTTTGTGGGCTACGGCAGAGCTGACGCGTAGCAATGGAGGAGATCTTTTGGTTGCTGAGATCTTGGATGATTAGCACCCATTCATCGGCTGAACTGAGTCAAGAGATACGTGGCGCATATCCGTTGCTCAAAGATCTCGAATTTGGTGGAGAGTAATCTGACATGATGTGCCTAGGATTGGGTGCATGAGTAGACTTTGTCCTGTAACCTTTAGGAGTCACGAACCAGTCTGGGCGCATGGCTTTTGAGGCGCATACGGGGCTTCAGTAGTGACTTGACCTCTGTCTTTAGGGATCAGAGAAAAGTCTGAGGTGCATGGCTTTTGAGGCGCATGCAGAGATTTAGGCGGATGGCTACGGAGGCGCATGCGAAATGGTTGGGCGGCCACGTGGCTTGTAACCGCCGGAGGAAAGTAATGAAGATGCTGACATCAGCGACACTTCGTCTTCTGAAAAAGCTACTAAGTGTTCAGTCCTCGGGGGACATGCTGCAAACTCTGTCACTTGAGCATTAATTGCTTGATGGGTGACTAGCCGAAATGGGCGCATGGGTCC
>JANAVB010024084.1:0-42551 GCA_029216955.1 Iris pallida
CCTTCCAATCTCATCATTCCTAAAACCATGTCCTAACTTCTAAGGTGGGACTGTAGCCTCCTCAATTTTGGGATATACGACTATTACCAATTGATTAGAATAATTTCCATTAGCATGATAATTAGTGCCCTATGGACTCCCACTTTCCATTTAGATCACTTTGTGTCCCCGACCGTGCCGTTAATATTCGGAGCACGAGACCATCTGTTACCTCTCAACAAATTTCATATGCAAGATCTATACGAATCCACCTTCATCTGGGTATATCATGTCTCACTCAAACCGTCCCCTTGTACTCTATTTTTGTGCTACGACCTTCAGGTTAAAAGGGACTAGCTATAACCCTTACCACAATAACGGTATACTTCCCGATTTCCACTGAAGCCTCAACTTTGACTCAATTCTTTCGACCCAATATGTGGTGGTGATCTACTCGAAGCCCACTACGCACATGCCACTAGTGTGCCACCCAATTGAGGCCTCATGTGTTACTTAAACACAAAGGTCACGGAAGGCGTATTTCGGGCTTTATGAACCTAGCTAACCAACCTAACGGGCAACTAGCTCAACCCCTCGGGTAGAGACCTATTCCAGAAGACCCTAATCTAGTAGAACTAGTTTTATCATTAGGATCTTGTTCAGTCAATATAGATTGAAATCCAAGGTTCATCCAACCAACGAGTGATGTCCAATTAGGGAACACATTAAGACCCAGTAAAATCCATCCATGCATGCCACCATATTTGGACTATAAAACTGAACTATTTGAAATAGGTCCCTATACCTATTATGTAGTCTCCACCTCTTAGGATGTGGTGTCATTCGTAAACCTTATTCCATCTACTTGGAAGTCGCAACACGATCTTATGTTGCATTATATCCCTTGCTCGTGTGTTTAGATAACCACGGAAAAGAGTCCAATCTTGATTTCTCAAATTCGTTCTATTATGGAACCTTGTTTAGATTAATTTCGAGAATGGGACTTCTGTATTGCACGAATTGCAAGCCCCCTCTCAGAAGCGAAGGATTCTTTGATTTAGCAAGTGACTAGACTAGAGTAGCCCCATCTAGCAAATAAGTCAGGGTCCGTAAACTTTCTTTCTACCTGCATCATTGGATACTCTCTACAGTTTTTGAAACTTCATATTTGCTCTCGATTATTTTTCTTATCTGCCTGTCCTTCCTATTTGAGAGCGATGAATGGTCACGCCTACTAAAATTTAACGATATTTCTTAGCTACTTGTGTAAATTATTGCTTGTTAAATCTTGGGTTGCTTGGTAAATAGGAGAGGATTATAGATGCCATATACAGTAGATATCTATTGGTAGAAATTTTAGCAATTAGTTGGAGGATTCTAAAGTTTTAACGACAGGAGATTTGATGGAGTAGTTGACCAAAGGTAGGTAGAAGTCCTCAAGTATTCGGAGTTATAGAATGGCTAGAGAAGGTTATAAATATCTTCGAAGAATTAAAATTTAAAGAGATTAAGGTGAAGGTAGACTTTCTTTTGAATTTTAAGGAATAGTTATGAATTAGAATTTCGAGGATAAAATTATTTTAAGGTGGATAGATTTGTAGCTCCCCTTCCCAAAATTTTGGAATATTCTTTTATTATTATTTAGTTTATTTGAATAATGATTTTTAGATTTTATAAACAATTATTGCCTAGATTTTATTTAGGTTTATAGAGTAAATGTGCAAATGGTATTCAATATACAGTGGATCGTATATCGATATTATATATACTTCGTGCTTATTTAAGGGTCTATTTATTATTTTATAAATCAATAATTGAATTATATTTAATTATGATATTGGGATGTACAATTTATATGCATATGCCCACCATCTGATTAAGTTGGTTTTCTAATATACTCTCACATATATGTAGTATGCATTGGGCCTTATAGAGATGAATGGACTATCACAATTCATGTAGCTGACCAAGAGTTCGGAATAAAAGCTTTATTGCTTTTGTAGATATATGCAATATGCCTCCACATTGTGTTTACTATTTCTTCAAATGGATATATTAGAACTTCCTCGCCAGAGGTTGCCACACTATCTGATGAGTACAAATGAAGAAATAATAACAACTATAACCCAGCAGTTCTCGGCTTAATTCCTTCCCCCCATCGAACAACAGTAGTATTAGGACGACCCCTGTTTGCACCCGAGCAAATCATGTTATATATATATTCAACATAGCCGAGAGAAACCCCCAACCGAGCCTCCCCACATCAGTGGGACCCACAGCCCATATGAATTTGCATAACATCCCCTCTTCAACCCGAGGACTCGGCCAAACCCGGGACCAGACCCACACCCCAGCCCATTTTAAGCAGGCAACAACTCAAATCCAACCAGCTGAGCCGAGCCCAACACCAGTTTGTAATCGAACCTAGCACACAGCCGAGAGAGAGAGGGAGACCCGTAATATATATTCGAACAGAGGGGAGAAGTTCGAAACCCTAAAACCAAAACACTCGCCACCACCTACGCCTGCGCGCCCCTCCCCCACGCGCGCGCACGCGCCTCCGAGGGCCACCGTCGCCGCGTCGGCAACAGGCAGAACCGAGCATTGTCAGCAGCAGGGTGCTGCAGGAAGTCAACTTCGCGATCGAAGATCTCCCTCCTCGGTCGACGAAACTTCGTCCCGATTACTCAGGTACGACCACAATATAACCAACTTCGATTCCCTTCAAATATTTTGTCTTGTTTTGCGTTATGTGCATCGTAAAGCGAGCTCGAAGTTCCCGAAAAACTTCTCGAAAACAGAACGTATGGGACAGTCCCGACCCTAAATTGGAAGTCGATTCCTTGCCAATCGACCGACAGTTTTGAAATTCTGTCTGAATAGTGTTTTAGACAACCTATAGGACTTGAAGACCCTTTTGGTAGTTTCTGATTTCGTCTAATATGTCTTGAGAAAACAATTGCTAAAAATCAAGAAAAACAGTTTTTAGAAAAACATAATTTTAGAAAAAACATCCACACCACGTGCGTCCCGCCAAACCGGGTGTAGCCTCCCTTCCCGGAATTTTTAAAAATATTTATTATTATTTATTTAATAGTGATATTAGAATTTTTTTTGTAAATAATTATTTAGTTAGTTATTACGGTAGAAGACTTTAGCCATAGTTAAGTTTTGAAATACAAGACGGTTAGGAATCATGGCACGGATAGTGCAGTAGCGTGCTTTGACTAGTGTACTAGTCATGCCCGGGGAAACCTAGCCATAGGGACGTCCTAGCTAGAAAAACCAGGCCAAGTTGTGACATAACCATTATAAATAGTTAATTATTTATTATTATATTATTTGACGTTTAAGTGACCCGGTCGTACCGAACTAGTCAAACTGGATCCGAACTGAATCCAAGCCCAGGTAGGCATGTAGTGGGACCAAGTACGACCTTGTAGACATGTTTGGTAAGTGTAAGTATTTGTATATATTTTCAGAATTGGCAATTATTTTCTAAATATTGTTATAGGTAGATTATAGGTATTATTATTATTATTAAATAGGGCTTTACAGAATTTGTATGATCTTCGGAGCCATATAAGTAGGGTGCATGTTACATCCATCAGAAACGAGTTTTGGGCTATTTTAATTGTTATTAGGATTTTTATTTTAATATTACTTTGTTTTTATTAAATGATAATGATTTATATTTATTAAATCATTTACTTTATAAATGATGTATATATATGTATAGATTATATATGGGAATGTATGTATTTATGAATATTATATAGTGTATTGGTATGTATATATAAATAGTGTATATGTGTGTATATAAGTATATGTGTGTATGCGTATATAAATAGTGTACGTGTATAAATAAATATTAAGTATGTGTATGGATATATAAATATATTATATAGGTATATATGTGCATGTATATATATAAATATATTATAGGCGTATTATATTATATATATATATATATAATATTATATATATATATATATATATATATATATAATATTATATATATATATATATATATATTTATTTATACGTGGCTATGGTATATCTTGTGTATATATGTATATATATATATATATATATAATATATATATATCTATATCTATATCTATTATCTATATATTCTATTCTATATAGTATTAATTGTCAAATAGAAATAAAAGAAAAAGAAAAAGAAAGGGAGTCACAGCAGCAGCCAGGAGCTTGGCCCATCCCAGCTGAGCCCCAATACCCACGGACCCAAGCTCACCAACAGGCCGAGCCCCCGCACAGGAAGCCCAACCCCATTCTGTTCTCAGCCGAGAACTGAGAACCGCGTATATGAAGAGATCGATCGATCGGAGAATAAAACACCAAACCCTAAAACCCTAACGAAGTCTCGCACCCCTCCCAGCGTGGGCGCATGCGGCCTCCGTACCGTCCTCGTGGCGGTCGGCCGCTGGCCGGAGGCGGTTGGCCGAGAGCAACCGAGAAAGAACAACGGCAGCAGTAGTACAAAGAGACCGACTTCGTGATAATTTTTCGTCGTGATCGGTCGACCAATGGTCGAACCGCCTTCACAGGTTTGTCGACAACCTTACCCTTTGTAGTTCCCTTCAAATAGTTTGGATTAATTCACTTCGTACGCATCGCAAATCGATTCCCAAAACTGGGAAAAATCTCGATTTCCTGGATATAGAAACTGTCCCAACGTCCAATGTTTACGGTCGATTTGCGACCAGAACATCGCGAACTTTGGAAAACCGGTTGAACAAACTTCTAGACAACATAACCGAGATCAGAACCCTATTCTTAGTTTAATTTTTAGAGGTTTATTTTCTGGTTGGAATTGATTTCAAAATAGGGAAAAACCTGTTTTAAAAACATAAAAATTCATCCACACGACGTGCGTCCCGCCAATCCGGGCGATGTGGTCGCGAACCGAAAGTATCGAAAGGTGCGTAACGGCTTCGGGATCGTGTGGGCTTTGACGGAATTCAAATTGGTCGCGTGTGCGCGACAAATTTGATACATATCTGTCGAAATTCACCGTATCGTGCACTTTGCAAATTTCTTAATTACTTTGTGCACGCTCGTCAGATTGAGACAAAACTTGTGCCATCAGGACCGTATCATTTTTCTGGTCCTATATGCCAAGTTTGGTCCAATTATGAGACAGTTGATAAAATCACCGTTTTGCGGGCCCCACGGTCCGACTCAACGGGTGATTTTGTGCACGGTCCGCCGGAATTCAACTTTGGACATACGGTTGGGCTCGTATCGGAAAATCAAATCTGTAGACATATAGTTTGACAACTTTAGAGACCATTGACTCTGGCACGCTTTTCGGTGCAAAGCGAGTCCAACGGCGGACACCGTTTTTGCCCGAAATTACCGTTTTGCCACTGTATCCAGAATTAGACTTAAGGACAGGCAATCCTAGCTAATTTGACTATTCTGAGAACCATGGTAATGTTTATTTCAGCTTTCGAAGACAATTGTGATGACTTGGACTTTACGGCTCACCTGTTGACTATATTTTGTGGGATCTACGTGCACCCTCCAGGCAAGTATACCTTGCCTCCCTCTACAGTTTTATTACATGCATTTTATTTTAGTTTTTAGCTTTTGGATTATTTATGGACATGTGATTTTTGTGTTATTTTCTGTGGGGTTGTTTTATTGTTTATAGACGTGTTCATGTTTGGTCTTGTCGTTCCCACTTAGAGTTTCTCGTCAGTACCTTGCTTGAGTCGTGTCATAGAATGAGTACGTGTAATTGAACTGCTAAATCCTTGATATTGTTTTCTTGGCACCAGAGAGTCCACACTCGGGACGAGGGTGTTTTTCTTGATCTGTTTACATCCGTGAGTCCACACTCGGGACGAGGATGTCGATTATTTGTACCAGAGAGTCCACACTCGGGACGAGGGTGTTGACTTGATTTGACTTGACTTACACCAGAGAGTCCACACTCGGGACGAGGGTGTTCACATCAGAGAGTCCACACTCGGGACGAGGATGTAGTACTTGCACCAGAGAGTCCATACTCGGGATGAGGGTTTGGTTCTTCCATTGATCTCGTGTTTTCATCCGGCAGTTCATTTACGCATAGTTGTTCTAGTATTCGTGTTCGTGTTCATGTTCTAGTATTCGTGTGTTCGTGTTCGTAGTCATTTGTCTTGTTCTTGTTCTTTCTTGCTTATTTCTTTTGCATGATAAACTACTAGATAGGCATGTATATTATGTATCTTGCTATGTCCTCTAAGGACCTGATGATCTCCTCAGGTTTAGCGATTGTATGGAGTTAGCTAGTAGTTCTGGATGGCGGAGAATTTGCGGTTCTTGCGGGATTCAGGTATCGTTATCGTGTTTATTATCCGCTCGTGCTTTCATACCTTATCATGAGTTATCCTGTTTCTTGATTCAGTTTTAGGCTCTTGTTATTTTCTTTAGAGTCTTATTGGGCATTTATGCTAGTGGGCTGCAGACCACGACCCATAGTGTTCATTCATGTTCCATATTCTTATTGTGGATTGAGATATAGATTTGTTTGACATGATTTGGCAGTATACCATAGCCTTGATAGCGTTTACGTATTCGAGTCGGGCTGGAGTCCGTTCGATACGTAGCTCTTGCTCACGTGCTCGCGTCCGAAAAGCGGGTACGGGTCGTGACAAGTTTTTGTGGTGGCCTATGCAGGTCAGAGCATATCGTATCGGTTACGTAACTGTACTGGTACGAGCCTGCGAATATGACTTAACCCTTAGAAATATCAATCCACACTGTCTTGAAATTTCTCCTAGAAATTCTCTACGTCTTTGAAAACTCTATATTTGCTCTCGATTATACTTCATTGCTTCCTGTGCCATTGATTCTCGTCCCTTCCTATTCCGAGGTGATGAATGATCGTGCTGTCTAGGATTCATCAGAAATTCTTAAATTATAACAAATATTGCATGATTATTGGGTTTTGGTTGTTTATATATGAAGGATTATAGTTGCCATATGTCCCAGATATTTTGGTAGAATTATTAGTCACTAGTTAGAAGATATGATTTTAGTGACCTGTGTTTCAAGGGAGTATTGTGACCAAAGGTGGGTAGAAGTCCTCGAGATTTCGTAAATACCAAATGACTAGAGAAGGCCATAAAATATTTTTGGAGAAATTAAATTTGAGGAGATTAAAGTAATGGTAGACTTTGATTTTTAAGGCATAGTTATGAATTAGAATTTCGAGGACGAAATTATTTTTAAGGTGGGTAGATTTGTAGCCTCCCTTCCCAAAATTTTTGAAATATTTTTTGTTATTATTTATTTAATAGTGATATTAGAATTTTTTTTATAAATAATTATTTAGTTAGTTATTACGGTAGAAGACTTTAGCCATAGTTAAGTTTTGAAATACAAGACGGTTAGGAATCATGGCACAGATAGTACAGTAGCGTGCTTTGAGTAGTGTACTAGCCATGCCCGGGGAAACCTAGCCATAGGGACGTCCTAGCTAGAAAAACTAGGCCAAGTTGTGACATGACCATTATAAATAGTTAATTATTTATTATTTATATTTGACGTTTAAGTGACCCGGTCGTACCGAACTAGTCAAACTGGACCCGAACTGAATCCAAGCCCAGGTAGGCATGTAGTGGGACCAAGTACGACCTTGTAGACATGTTTGGTAAGTGTAAGTAGTTTGTATATATTTTCGGAATTGGCAATTATTTTCTAAATATTGTTATAGGTAGATTATAGGTATTATTATTATTATTAAATAGGGCTTTACAGAATTTGTATGATCTTCTGGAGCCATATAAGTAGGGTGCATGTTACATCCATCAGAAACGAGTTTTGGGATATTTTAATTGTATTAGGATTATTTATTTTAATATTACTTTGTTTTTATTAAATGATAATGATTTATATTTATTAAATTATTTACTTTATAAATGATATGTATATATGTGTATAGATTATATTTATAAATATTATATATGAGTGTATTGGTATGTATATTAAATAGTGTATATGTGTGTATATAAGTATATGTGTATGCGTATATAAAAATGTGTACGTGTATATAAATAATATTAAGTATGTGTATGGATATATAAATATATATTAGGTATATATGTGCATGTATATATAGAAATATATATATAGGCGTATATGTGTGTATATAAATATACGTACCTTATGTGTGTATATATATATATATATTATTATATATATATATATTATATAAATACATGAATAATATATATAAGTATTAATTGTCAAATAGAAATAGAAAGAAAAGAAAAAGAAAGGGAGTCACAGCAGCAGCCAGGAGCTTGGCCCATCCCAGCTGAGCCCCAATACCCACGGACCCAAGCTCACCAATAGGCCGAGCCCCCACAGGAAGCCCAACCTCGTTCTGTTCTCAGCCGAGAACTGAGAACCGCGTATATGAAGAGATCGATCGATCGAAGAATAAAACACCAAACCCTAAAACCCTAACGAAGTCTCGCGCCCCTCCCAGCGTGCACGCGTGCGGCCTCCGTGTCGCCGTCATAGCGGCCGGCCGCTGGCCGGAGGCGGTTGGCCGAGAGCAACCGAGAAGGAACAACGGCAGCAGCAGTAGTGCAAAGAGACCGACTTCGCGATAATTTTTTGTTGCAATCGGTCAACCAATGGTCGAACCGCCTTCACAGGTTTGTCGACAACCTTACCCTTTGTAGTTTCCTTCAAATAGTTTGGATTAATTCACTTCGTACGCATCGCAAATTGATTCCCAAAACTGGGAAAAATCTCGATTTCCTGGATATAGAAACTGCCCCAACGTCCAATGTTTACGGTCGATTTGCGACCAGAACATCGCGAACTTTGGAAAACCGGTTGAACAACTTCTAGACAACATAACCGAGATCAAACTCTATTCTTAGTTTAATTTTTAGAGGTTTATTTTCTGGTTGGAATTGATTTCAAAATAGGGAAAAACCTGTTTTAAAAACTTGAAAATTCATCCACACGACGTACATCCCGCCATCCGGCGACGTGATCGCAAGCTGAAAGTATCAAAAGGTGCGTAACGCTTCGGTTTGTGCTTTGACGGAATTTAAATTGGTCGTCGTGTGCGCGACGAATTTGATGCGTATCCGTCGAAATTCACCTTATCGTACACTTTGCAAATTTCTCAATTACTTTGTGCACGTTCATCAGATCGAGACGAAACTTGTGCCATCAGGACCATATCATTTTTCTGGTCCCTGTATGCCAAATTTGGTCCAATTCTGAGACAGTTGATAAAATTACCGTTTTGCGGGTCCCACGGTCCGACTCAACGGGTGATTTTGTGCACGGCCTGCCGGAATCCAACTTTGGACATACGGTTGGGTTCGTATCAAAAAACCGAATCCGTAGACATATAGTTTGACGACTTTAGAGACCATTGACTCTGGCAACGCTTTTCGTGCCAAGCGGTCCAACGCGGATACCGTTTTTGTCCAAAATTACCGTTTTGGCCCTGTGTCCAGAATTGGACTTAAGGACAGGCAATCACAGCTAATTTGACTATTCTGAGAACAATAGTAATGTTTATTTCAGCTTTCGGAGACAGTTGTGATGACTTGGACTTTACGGCTCACCTGTTGATATATGTTTGTGGGATCTGCGTGGACCCTCCAGGCAAGTATGCTTGCCTCCCTCTACAGTTTATTACAGCATTTTATTTCAGTTTCCATCTTTTGGATTATTTATGGACATGTGATTTTTGTGTTATTTTTTGTGGAGTTGTTTTATTGTTTATAGCCGTGTTCTGTTTGGGTCTTGTTCCCACTTGGAGTTTTCTGTCAGTACCTTGCTGAGTCGTGTATAGAATGAGTACGTGTAATTGAACTGCTAAATCCTGATATGTTTCTTGGCACCAGAGAGTCCACACTCGGGACGAGGTATTTTTCTTGATCTGTTTACATCCGTGAGCCACACTCGGGACAAGGATGTCGATTATTTACACCAGAGAGTCCACACTCGGGACGAGGGTGTTGACTTAATTGACTTGACTTACAGCAGAGAGTCCACACTCGGGAAGAGGGTGTTTACATCAGAGAGTCCACACTCGGGACGAGGATGTAGTACTTGCACCAGAGAGTCCACACTCGGACGAGGGTGTCTTGCCATGAGCTAACCAGAGAGTCCACACTTGGGACGAGGGTTAGTTCTTAGTTCAAACCCGTGAGTCCACACTCGGGATGAGGGTTTGGTTCTTCCATTGATCTCGTGTTTCGTTCATCCGGCAGTTCATTTACGCGTAGTTGTTCTAGTATTCGTGTTCGTGTTCATGTTCTAGTATTCGTGTGTTCGTATTCGTAGTCATTTGTCTTATTCTTGTTCTTTCTTATTTATTTCTTGCGCATGATAAAACTGCTAGATAGGCATGTATATTATGTATCTTGCTATGTCCTCTGAGGACCTGATGATCTCCTCAGGTTTAGCGATTGTATGGAGTTAGCTAGTAGTTCTGGATGGCGAAGGATTTGCGGTTCTTGCGGGATTCAGGTATCGTTATCGTGTTTATTATCCGCTCGTGCTTTCATACCTTATCATGAGTTATCCTGTTTCTTGATTCAGTTTTAGACTCTTGTTATTTCCTTTAGAGTCTTATTGGGCATTTATGCTAGTGGGCTGCAGACCACGACCCATAGTGTTCATTCATGTTTCATATTCTTATTGTGGATTGAGATATAGATTTATTTGCCATGATTTGGCAGTATACCATAGTCTTGACAGCGTTTACGTATTCG
This sequence comes from Iris pallida, assembly GCA_029216955.1. Lineage (NCBI taxonomy): Eukaryota > Viridiplantae > Streptophyta > Magnoliopsida > Asparagales > Iridaceae > Iris > Iris pallida. The sequence goes on from JANAVB010024084.1 coordinate 10,749, forward strand.
AGTCGGGCTGGAGTCCGTTCGATATGTAGCTGGCTTGCTCACGTGCTCGCGTCCGAAAAGCGGGTGCGGGTCGTGACACCGGGTGACTTGGTCACGAACCGAAAGCATCGAAAGCTGCGTAATGGTTTCATGGACGTGTGGACTTTGACGGAATTCAAATTGGTTGCGTGTGCGCGACGAATTTGATGCGTATCCGTCGAAATTTACCGTATCGGGCTCTGTGCAAATTTCTCAATTACTTCGTGCACGCTCGTCAGATCGAGACAAAACTTGCGCCAACAGGACCATATCATTTTTCTGGTCCTGTATGCCAAGTTTGGTCCAATTCTGAGACAGTTGAATCGTACGTCGTTTTGCGGGCCCTACTGTCCGACTCAACGGGCGATTTTGTGCACGGCCCGCCAAAATCCAACTTTGGATATACGGTTGGGTTTGTATCGAAAAACCGGATTTGTTGACATATAGTTTGACAACTTTAGAGACCGTTGACTCTGGCACGCTTTTCGGTGCAAAGTGGGTCCAACGGCGGACATCGTTTTTGCTCGAAATTACCGTTTTACCTCTGTGTCCAGAATTGGACTTAAGGACAGGCAATCCTAGCTAATTTGACTATTCTAAGAACGTTGGTAATGTTTATTTCAGCATCTGGAGACTTCTGCATGTGTTGACTGATTGTGTCTCATTGAGTGGTATAGTATTATTGGTTTCTCCCGCTAAGGACCTCAGGCAAGTGCACTTTCTGATTGCTTTTCTATTCATAGTAGTCTTTTCATTTCATGTCTATACATATATCTTCTGCTTGTTGACACGCTCGTCACACGGAGTAGTCGGAAGGGGAAATATCTTAGTAGACATGTGGACTACCTAGAACTATCTCCCATGTCTTTCGTGAATGATAACAGCTGCACACGACATGTGCAGTGTGCCGTATTTACCCCCTAGCCGTTCACATATCAAAACAGATATTTTACACCACATAGGTAGATGTCTTTTTATTTTTTCTTTACTTCTCCACCGTGCCATGTCATCAGTTCTCTCCAGTTTTCATATCTCATATGTTATTCTCATGTCTTGTTAATTCTATTGTGTTTTCGTATTACCGTCGGTTTGTGTACTTATTCCATTCCTGACTGGAAACCAACATTTTTCAGGTTAGCTGTGGCTTCACTTAGCTTGGGAGATACGGGTGTACCTGCAGACAGAAACCTAGAAATAGATTTGTATCATTTTCATTAATTGTGAGAATTGTGTATTTTCTTTAAATATAAATCTTGTAAATATTATAATAAATTTAGAAATGTGAATGAGCAGCAAATGTTATATTTTGAGCATTTATTTCTTGCGGGCTTGACAACGTTCTACCGCCGACTCTATGACGTAGGCTGGCTTGGACACGTCTCGTATCCGAAAAAGCGGGTGCGGGTCGTGACAATTACAAAGGACAATTCCTGAGAAAAATTGTTTATTTAAAATTTTTAGGATAATGTCTGATCCAGGACAGTCCCATGTATCATCATCATTTCAAGGCCAGGTCGAACCCTCTATCTCGGACATGTATCGACTGTTTCAACAAGTTTTAGAATCTAACAGTCAACATGCGAATGCGGCCCAAGCAACTACCGCTAAAGTACTAGATCAAATGCGGGCGACAAACTCCAAAGATGGGACAATAGCTGATTTTAGAGATCTTAGGCCACCAAAATTTTGTGGAACAGAGAACCTGATAGGAGCAGGACAATGGATCAGGACCATTGAAGGATTATTAAAGACAGCAAAGGTTAGTCCTGAAGATATGGTTTCTACAGTCTGCATCCGGCTGGAGGATGTCGCTAAACATTGGTGGAGTGCGAAGCATCCCGAGGAGTCTGACGATACAGTACCCTGGGGAGAATTTAAAAAGAAATTCGAAGAAAAGTTCTTCCCAAAGTCAGCCAGAATGGAGCTGGAAAGACAATTTATCCATTTGAGGCAGGAAAGGCTCACAGTTGATGAGTATACCGCCGAATTCTCCAGGCTTAGCCGTTTTGCTTCATACATGGTAGCAGATAAAGAAACTAAGGTATCAAGGTTTTTGGAAGGATTGGGTGGACAGCTAAAAAGTAAAGTTGTAGCCTATCGGTGCCAAACGTATTCTAAAATAACTGAAGCTGCCCGAAACCAGGAAAGGATGTTGAAAGAGGAACAACCGTTCCAACCCCAAGCTCAGAAGAGGGCTCTGGAGTCGGGAGCACCATCCTCCAGAAATCAGTGGCAGGGACCATCCAAACGTCCCCAAGTTGATAGTTCGGATGGACCGCTCATTTGTAACTATTGCCACAAGCCTGGAAATTTAAAAAGAAACTATATAAAGCTATTGGGATTATGTCTAAGATGTGGTTCAGCTAACCACCAGACTAGTCAATGTCTACCACAGTCAACCATCGGGCCAATAATTCAAAATCCAGGGCAGGGAGCACGGCAAGAGTTCCGAGGGAATCAGGGCAAGCTAATGCTCCAAGGAAATGGTCCTCGACCCATGCTCCAAGCACCTGTACATCAGGCCATGATAACCTATGGGCAACAAAGACCACCACTCGCATCCCAAGTCCATCAATTCCAACAAGTACAGAAGGCTAGACAACCCCAGGCTGGGAATAAAAAGAAGAAACACGGGCAAGCATTTATGCTGGATACTGAAGAAGCTGAGATTGCAGGCGAAGTAGTAACAGGTACTATATTAGTTTCATCATATCCAGCATCAGTTTTATTTGATTCAGGAGCCACACACTCCTTTATATCTGTTAGTTTTATATCACAACGGGAAATTGAATCACAACCCCTGGTTAGGAATCTAAATATTCTTACAGGCAATGGTATGGTAAAGGTTAGCCATGTTTGTAACGCCAGCTCAGTAAAATTGGGTGGTGGAGCTTTTCGGGTAAGACTATTGGTCTTCCCAATGAACAATTATGATATAATACTTGGGATTGATTGGCTAACCAGGACGTCGGCCAATATAGATTGTGGAAAAGGAAGAATTTTATTTCAACTTCCAAATAAGAAAACATATGAATTTAATCGAAACCAGAAAGAATTTGATGCTGGAGAATTGGAGAAACTCGAACTGCCAATTCGAGGAAAATTCTAAGAACTGGAGGAAAAATAATTCCTAAAAGTTGTAGAAGATTTTAAGGATGTTTTTCCAGAAGATCTACCAGGATTGCCCCCGGATAGAGCAGTAGAATTCTCTATCAATTTAATACCTGGGACAGCACCTATAGCTAAAAAGATATATCCCATGAACAAGGAAGAGTTAGCAGAGCTTAACAAACAAATAAAAGAATTATTATCAAAAGGATTCATACAACCAAGTGCCTCACCCTGGGGTGCGCCAGTGTTATTCGTAAAGAAGAAGGATGGAACTTTACGACTGGTAACAGATTACAGAGCCTTGAATGAGGTAACAATCAAAAATAAGTATCCCTTACCCCGTATTGATGAGTTATTTGATCAACTAGGAGAAGCTAAGGTATTCTCAAAGATTGATTTGAGATCTGGGTATCATCAAGTAAAAGTCAAGAAGGAAGATATCTAGAAGACAGCATTTAGAACTCGTTATGGGCATTACGAATTCTTAGTTATGCCATTTGGGTTAACAAATGCTCCTGCTATATTCATGGATTTAATGAATCGAATATTCTATCAATACTTGGATAAATTCGTAATTGTATTCATTGATGATATCCTTATATATTCAAAGAACGAAGAGGAACATAAGGAGCATCTGAAAATAGTACTACAGACTTTGAGAGAAGAACAATTATACGCCAAATTGAGCAAATGTGAATTTTGGCTGGACCATATATCCTTCCTAGGTCATATTATCAGTGGTGAAGGAATTTCAGTAGATCCAAAGAAGGTAGAAGCTGTTAAATCATGGCCAACACCAAAGTCTATAGCAGAAATTCGAAGCTTCTTAGGTTTAGCCGGGTACTATAGACGCTTCGTGGAAAACTTCTCAAAAATTGCGGAGCCTTTAACTCGGCTGACCCGAAAAGAAAAAAAATTCAATTGGACGGAGAAATGCCAAGTAGCTTTTGAAGAATTAAAGAAAAGGCTGATTTCAGCACCTGTATTGGCACTACCGTTAGGATCAGGTGGATATGAGATATACAGTGATGCCTCAGGCAAGGGGCTAGGTTGCGTGCTAATGCAGCACGGAAGAGTTATAGCCTATGCATCTCGACAGCTAAAACAACATGAAAGAAATTACCCGACTCGTGATTTAGAACTTGCAGCTGTCGTATTTGTACTTAAATTATGGAGACATTACTTGTATGGAGAAAGGATTAAGATTTATACAGATCATAAAAGTTTAAAGTATGTATTTACCCAAAAAGAGATCAATATGCGACAAAGAAGGTGGCTAGAGTTACTTAAAGACTTTGATATGATAATGGAATATCATCCTGGTAAAGCTAATAATGTCGCAGATGCACTAAGCAGAAGGACAACAACATTCTTTATGAATACCCTAAAAGAAATCCTAGAGGATTTGAGAAAAATGGGAATTGAAGTAATATGCCCTACAACAGAAGGAATGTGGGAAAATTTACAAATACAATCCTCCTTAGTAGATAGAATCAAGGATGCTCAACAAGGTGATGCAAAACTTTAAAAAATCTAGAAACAGACAGAAGAAGGGCTACAGACCGAGATGAGGAAGCATCCAGACGGGTCATTAAGATTCGGAGATAGATTGTGCGTACTCGGTAGAGAATTGCGGACAGAAGTTATGTTAGAAGCTCATAACTCGCAATATTCTATCCACTCGGGCAGTACTAAAATGTACCAGGGTTCGAGACAAAATTTCTGGTGGCATGGCATGAAAAGAAAAATTGCTAGGTTTGTGTCTAAATGCCTCGTCTGTCAACAAGTGAAAGCGAAACACCAGAGGACAGCAGGACTTCTTCAGCCTTTGTCCATACCGGAATGGAAATGGGAGCATCTCACAATGGATTTCGTGACAGGACTACCTAAGACCCAAAAGGGTAACAATACTATCTGGGTTATCGTAGATAGACTTACTAAAATGGCTCGATTTCTACCTTTTCGAGTTGGACAGTCAATAGAAACACTGGCAGAAATGTATATAAAATAGATTGTCAGTCAACACGGAGTACCAGTAAGTATTGTGTCAGATAGAGACACCAGGTTTACCTCATATTTCTGGAAAAGTCTACATAAAAATCTTGGTACTCGGTTAAAGTTCAGCTCCGCTTACCATCCTCAAATAGATGGTCAGTCCGAACGGACAATTCAAACTTTGGAAGACATGCTAAGGGCATGCACATTAGATTTTGGAGGATCATGGGATGACCATCTACATTTGGTGGAATTCTCTTATAACAACAGTTACCATGATAGTATCAAAGTTGCACCTTTTGAAGCCTTGTACGGAAGGAAATGTAGATCTCCAGTATGTTGGATAGATATAGGAGAGAGACAATTGCTAGGTCCAAAACTGGTGACACAGACAGTAGACAAGGTCAAAGCAATAAGAAGCCACATGCAAGCTACACAAGATAGACAAAAGATGTGGGCTGACAAACATCGAAGGATGTTGGAGTTTCAACCCGGTGATCATGTGTTCTTGAAGATTTCACCAACAAAAGGAACAATTAGATTCGGTACTCGAGGAAAACTGAGTCCGAGATATATTGGGCCATATGATGTACTAGAAAAAAATGGGAGAGTATCTTACAAACTAGCTCTTCCACCAACCCTTGAAGGAGTACATGATGTGTTCCATGTGTCTCAGCTCCAAAAATATGTATCTGATCCAAATCATGTATTAGACCATTCAGAGATCACCATCGGGCCAACTCTACGGATAGAACAGAAACCTGTTGGGATCTTGGATCGAAGAGACAAGATTCTTCGAAATTGGGTCATTCCGTTAGTCCGAGTAGCTTGGAGTAAGGATTCTCCTGGAGATTCAACCTGGAAAAAAAAAAAGATATGCGGAGGCAATATCCGTATCTATTCGCTGAGACAGGTTAGTATTCATATTGTTATAGTAGTTATTTCAAATTCCGAGGACGAAATTTTTCTAAGGAGGGTAGACATGTTATACTCTAACAATTTTTTTTACTAATTAAATAATAATAATGATAATCATAACATTTTCTATTTAAAATATATAAAACTTTACATTTGAGACCCAAGGAAAATTTTGTAAATTGCACAATTAGCTCACCAACTCAATTGGTGAGGTGTCATTCCCATGGGACATGTGGCAATTCATGGGACAAGTGGCATTGCCAAATGACACATGGCTTTACATGAAGAAAGAATCCCATCTCTTGCCACCTCTCCTTCTTCTATAATAAAAACCCTTTTCTATTTCACACACCAACCCCCCCCCTCAGCACACACACACCCGACCATTCCCTCTTCTTCCACTCTTCGTTATTCTCCTCTCTCCATCTCCATCTGCTGCTACTATACTGCTACTGCTACTACTGGGCTGCTGCTACTGTGTCGAACCCGCCGTCCGGACCCGCTGCCGTCGCCCGGACCTGCCACCGCCGCCCGGACCCGCTGCCGGCCGCCGCTGACCCACACGTCGCCGACCACCGCCACCTCCAGCACCACCCTCTCTTCCTCCTTCCCCTTCCAATACCTAAAACCTAGGTAAACCCCCTTTCTTCTCTCAAATTCCTTTCAAAATTTTAAACCTAGGTTAGGGTTTACTAACAAAAGTGTATTTTTGAACTATTGTTGGGTTCAAATTAGGAAATTTGTGGAGAAACCTAGGTCATCTTCAACCCAAGGCAAGTCCTATTCAATTTCTCTCTTCCTCTTGAATATTTGTTCAAAAAATTAATTTCCTAAATTTCCTTGAATTAATATGAGTTAATTACATTCTAAAATTTAACTAAATTCATGACAAATCTATCTATGTGAGGATGTAATATGGAAATAGACTTTGAAAATTTGTAAGAAAACCTATTTTGATACAACAACATGTGGACACATCATACATGGACACAAGTATTGAATATATCATGAATTAGATATTCGAAATGAACTTTTGCTACATATATATAAATGATCCTTGTTGCATATAAATACATGAATGTGTACAACATGCTAGCAAAAAATATATATATATTCAACTATATTACGATAAAAATGTTTGGATACGGAAATAAGAAAATTTAATTGTCATGAACACAACACAAATGATCCCTTTGAGCAAACATATGTTTGGACACAATAAATGGACACAACACATAAGGACACTTTAAATGGATGTATGAAATGGACACAATAATGCGGATACGGAAATGGACACGTGGTTAATCCATTTTATATATAAATATGGGATTTTTATTAAAGAAGGATATTCACCAAATATATAACTTTATTTTCCTAAATACTAGTTGTATATATACATTGTGAAAAATTTCAAATACATTATCCATTCATATCTATGAACCATAAACACACGTGTATGCATATGTCAAAATTCGAGTTCTAGGCATTAGGAGTTTACTTGAATTTAGAGTATAATATACTAAGGAATGCCTTAAAATTAACTTTGTGATAAGTATAATTAACATATTATTAATTTAATGTAATATTCAAACCTGTCCAGATTTTTAATCTAGTTTTATAGGACCATTTTATCATGACTATGTGGTTGGAATAGACATTTATGAATACCGGATTAACCGGGGACATACTTGTTAAAATTTTACTAGTTTACACTTCAAGGGGTAAATATATGTAGGATAGGTTGAAGTTGAGTATATTAGATTCTAATTTGGGACCTATTCACATCATGTAGTATTTAAAGGCTGGATACTAAATATTTGCAAATAAAAAAAAAGAATTTGTCATACTATCAAATTTATGTACAAATTAGAATTCTGTCCACTTTGAAAAACATTCATTTTTAATAGATCTGCACTTCATTTTATTGTCAAATGGAAATACTTTAAGTCCCTATATGATAGGGTAACCATACATTGATAGATTTCCAATTTTTTTTATTTTCTTCCTCTTTGTATATTTAAGAAGTTAAAAACTTTGGTATATTACAACACGAGTTTATTTGTACTTTAGATTTAATCTAGTCAATATCATTATTGGTATGTAGTTGAAATCTTACATCTTATAGTACTAACTCTTTTGTTGTGATTAGTTATATATAGGAAGGAAAGAGAATAAATAAATTGCTTGAATCGCTTAATTGCTTACCAAGGTAAGGAAAACCTTTATATTTAAATGCCAAGATATAAATACGTGGTCCGGTGTTGAGAATTGTTCCACCGAAGGGGTCGGCGAGCCCAAATTATTAAATACGTGGTTTCCGGTGTTGAGGGTTGCTCCACCGAAGGGGTCGGCGAACCCGGATTATATTTATATTTTATCATGTCTCTTGTAAATTTTCGGGGTCTCTAAATACAAGAGACTCTGCCGAAATTTTTGAAAATTTTAAGAGATAGACAAATTCTCGATCTCATTAGAAATTGGATGATCTTGTAAAACTTAGAGAATGTTTAGAATATGTGTAGGACACATATCACAATTTAGATTAGACTCCTTATATTATCATTTCGTAAAATATGAGTATAATATTCCACTTGGTAGTTTTAAATCTAAATGCCATTTCGGAATAGTTTACTTCTAAATATCATACAATTGGACATTTACAAGATGCATTTAGCCTCTTAGATAGATAAACTCCTTATTTATGATAATAATAATAACATTCAGTAATCATAATAATTGGATAGGAAGCATTGGGAGGGGAGAACAACCCGAATATCGCCTATACAGCTCAGCTGCATAATAACCAAAAAAAAACTGATCAGTACATCAGCTCATTCGTAGGGCCATACGAATTGAGTATGTGAGGCTTAGCTCACTTAGCCCATGAGAGGCAGGGCCGGATTGTAATGATCTGAGCCATCCATTTAGCCCGTGAGAGGTAGGGCCAGATTAAATTCCGTACCATCCAACAATTGCACCTCTTCGACAGCAACATCGATTTGGTGACTTTCTGGGTTCAAGAGAGACTCAGTACATGTAAGCCCAAGAGAGGCAGGGCCGGATTCTAAGCACCGCGCCACCAAGTCATAGCCTGATCCCAGGTATACGGGATTGTTGTCGAAAATGCTGATTAGGAGAGTATTCTGAAGGGTTGTTCTCAAATTGCATTTCATTTGGAATATATGTTGTTGTATGCATATTAAATGTTTACGTAAAAGATAAAAAATAATAAATATTGAGGTATTCAATATACATTCATAAAAGTAAAACTAATTCCCTAAATTTCATGATATATATATAACATCATTCATTCCAGTCTTTACTATTATTACTTATTCATCGTTCTTGACCGAGGACTTGCTTGTCGTTTCTAAACGACCTAGTATTTGTTCACTAGGAGAAGATGACGATCCTGCAGAACCTTTACCTCTGTATGACGGGCGTAGTGCGGGAGAATAGACATCTGGAGAATCTCAAAGGACAACAATCTTTATTTTGTAATCGATCATATGTAAATATTTTGTTGTAATTAACTTATAGTTCATGTACCTTTAGAAGTACTTTTAATGTAAAATTAATTAAAGTTGTAATTATGAATATAATTATTCCTTGTATTTTCCATTCTGCTGATTTACGGGCGACAATCGCGAATTTGACGCGTAGCATGGGGATGTGTTCCATGACGTCACCGTTATATTTGGGATACGGGACGTGACATGTTGTACTAGCTGAACAACTAAAATTATGCTGAATTGCTAAACTACTTACAAAACTTCTAAATTTTGAACGACTGTCGAATATTTGTCCTACAAATAATTCAGGAGTGTTAGAATTATCAATATCAACATCAACTATCTCATAACCAGTATTTTCAATTAAATTGTCACTATTTTCATTGTCCTCATCATTATCATCATCATCATTATGTTTATCTAGCAAGAGAGCAATTGTTTGAGAAGAAGAACTAGCACATGTGTTAACATGTTGGTAATTAGAAACAAATTCATCATTAGTTCTATTAGCAAATAATGATACTTGAGTAATATATAAACTAATATACGGTGATTGCAAATTAATCTCAAGAATAAAATTCCATGCTTCTTCACCATCTATCAATAAACATGTGGAATTAAAAACAGACTTTAAAATAAATTGGTAACTAATAGAAAAATGCGTAGAAATTAAATTGCGTAAATTTTCTAAAGTAATATGGCGATAAGTTATAAAAAATTGGGTGTCACCTCTTTCGTAAGATAACCTACTTACTCTACCTCCATGTGAACATACTATTTTAATATTATGATCCATGAGAAAGAATAAGTAGTTTGAGAATGTTTAGCTAATAGAGAGTCGCGTTGCAAGGAGCGAGAGCTTGTAAGAGGGAGAGAGTAACTTCCGTGAAGAGATGGAGCTTCCAAGCTTCAAAGAATTGCTTCTGTGAGAGAAGGAGAAAGTATTATGTTTGTGGGGAGAGAGAGAGAGTTAAACTTAGCAATAAATAGAAAAAGAAAAGAGACGTTGAAATGTAGCCGTTGGAATATAGACGTTAAAAAATTAGCCGTTGGAAGGGGTCTTCCTGACTTATCTCCCGAACTCCATCCAGCGCGCCATGGGTGATGGCTCCTCCACCTGTCGTGCGCTATGGGCGCTGACGCGTCCCCCAAGCGCGCCATTGGCGCTGGCGCGTCACCTCCCCCTCCCGTCCAGATACTCCAACACGCCATCTTCAACGTCGTTCCGTTACTCCATATACAAATACCATAAACTTCTCTCTCTTTTTACAATTTAGATATAATTCTTTACCTTATATGAAAATTTCTGAAAGTTATTTGGTAATAACATGTTATAAAAAAAAGTTCGTTTAATTCTAGGACGACACATGGGGAATTGTCAATGTTATTTTTGAAAAGTCGCAACAATCTCAATCCACATCTAACTAGCGAATATAGTTTCTTTATGTAACATCAAGTTATATTTTTTTCCTTTTGAAATTATTTCCAAGAAGTTCTTACATCTACTTGCCTATCAAAATTTTGAATTCAAGAATCTGTTATATCTAAGAATATAAAGCCAAAAAAGTAGAGAAGTCTTTGAAACCAAGGTTGGTCCCAACCTGTCACGACCCGCACCCGCATTTCGGATACGAAGCGTGTCCAAGCCCAGCCTATGCCGCAGTGTCGGCGGTAGAACATTGTCTAATATACCCAAGTCACTAACATGGCAGTCTAATCTCATCCACAGAATAATAAAGAACCTACTAAGACCAATGAATGTTAATTAAACTGAACAATAGTGAATATAAACTGAATGTTTCCAAGAATTCAAGTCACGTCCGGTGGACACAAATCTACTACCAATAGACGGAGAAAGAGAAATATATGAAATAAACTAACTGAGTACAAACTGCTAATCAAAGACAACCTCAACTGCAAGGTACCGTAATCTGATGCTGGCTCGAACCCGCTCGTCTGCTCCCGACTCAAACTCAGCTAAACCTGAAGAGATCATCAGGTCCTCAGAGGACTAGCAAGATACATAAATCATGCCTATCTAACAGTTTTATCATGCGTAAGAAATAAGCAAGAAAGATAAAACACGAGAAGTGGCTATGAACACGGACACTAGAGCAACTACGCATAACTGAACTGCTGGATGAACAATGAATACGAGATCAATGGAAAACCAAACCCTCATCCCGAGTATGGACTCATGGGTTTGAACTAATCACTAACCCTTGTCCCGAGTGTGGATCTCTGGTTAGTCCAAGGCAAACACCCTCGTCCCGAGGGTGGACTCTCTGGTGCCAATGAACACGACAAACACCCTCGTCCCGAATGTGGACTCTCTGGTACAACTGGTCAACCCTCGTCCTGAGTGTGGACTCTCTGGCTAAGAAAACGATAACAAGGATTTAGCAGTTCAACTACACGCACTCGTTCTATGATACGACTCAAGCAAGGTACTGGTGAGAACAACTCCATATGTGAACTCCAAGGCCAAACGTGAACACGGCTATATATCAATGAAACAACTCAACAGTATATAATATGAAAAGCACATGTCCATAAGCAATCAAAAGACTGGATAATGAAATGTAATGCATGTAAATAAAACTATAGAGGGAGGCAAGGTATACTTGCCTGGGGTCCCGGCTGCTGGTACTGATTAGAGTCCAAATCGAGGTCCGAGTAACCTATTTATTAGAGTTTACAGTGTCAATAAGGTAATGAAAGAAATTTGCAAAATATTTACTCTCTAGTTAGATTTTTAGACCATTTCTTATTTCTATTTGTATCTCAATTGGGTCGGGAAGTCTTTTGGTTCACCATTAATTATTTACCTTAATCTTGGTTCTCTTCTATACCAAGTTTAGGTGTTATATTAGTTGGATTGTATCCTTGTGTCCTATCCTTACTAGTATATATATATATATATATATATATATATATATTACGACCCGTACCCGCTTTTCGGACGCGAGCTCGTGAGCAAGCCAGCTACGTATCGAGCGGACTCCAGCCCGACTCGAGTACGTATAAGCTGTCAAGGTCATTGGTAAAACTGTATCTCAATCCACATGAATCATATAAACAAGAATGAACAAGTATGGGTCATGGTCTGCAGTCCATTAGCATATTGTTCGATTAGACTCTAAGAATGATATGAGTCTATAAATAAGCAGAGTATATCATGATATGGAATATAAAGCACGAGAAGATAATAACGAAATAACACAAGCAAATACCTGCATAATGCATCTCAATCCTCTACCATCCCGTTCTGCTAACTAACTCCATACAATCGCTAAACCTGAAGAGATCATCAGGTCCTCAGAGGACTAGCAAGATACAGGAAGAACATGCCACGCTACAGTATAATATGCATTAAGAAAATGACAGAAAATAGAATACTGTACTTCTACACGAAATACCTGACAATGCAACATCAAAGACAATGTTCGACACTTGGGCTAACAGACAGGGGTACCATGACAATCGTAGCTCATCCGAAACTAACGACCAACAGAATAATCACAATCGCATCTCCTCCGAGAATAACGACCAACAGAATATCACAACCGTAGCACGAAACTAACGGCCAACAGGAAAATCAATACAACCGAAGCTCATCTGAACTACCGACCAACAGAAACTATCATATAGCCCGCATGCCTAGAAATGTCCTCTATGTCACAAGGAACTATACAGGTGTCCAGTCAAGTCGAATCAAGTCAAGTACAATTAACAGGTCAAGACATATCAAGTGAATGTGACTCGTGACAAGGCAACACTATCAGGACCTATACATGAATTAGAGTGATATACAGAAGGAAAGAAATAACGTATGTGCACATAAAGTGAGAAAAATAGTAATGGCATGAACAAGAGAAGCAAGAACCAAATATGACAGAAAAGAAACAACAATATAGAAAATACATAAAACACTGTACAGTGGACAAGGTATACTTGCCTGGGGGTTGCACGAAGAACCAACAATGTATCGTCAATCACAAATCAGAAAGTCCAAGTCATCACAACTGTCTCCGAAAACTGAAATAAATGTTACCAACATTCTCAGAATAGTCAATTTAGCTAGGATTGCCTGTCCTTAAGTCCAATTCTGGACACAGGGGCAAAATGGTAATTTCGGGCAAAAATGATGTCCGTCGTTGGATCCGCTTTGCACCGAAAAGCGTGCCAGAGTCAACGGTCTCTAAAGTCGTCAAACTACATGTCTACGGATCCGATTTTCTGATACGAACCCAACTGTATGTCCAGAGTTGGATTCCGGCAGGCCGTGCACAAAATCATCCGTTGAGTCGGACCGTGGGGCCCGCAAAACGGCAATTTTATCAACTATCTCAGAATCGGACCAAACTTGGCATACAGGACCAGAAAAATGATACGGTCCTGTTGGCACAAGTTTTGTCTCGATCTGACGAGCGTGCACGAAGTAATTAGGAAATTTGCACAGAGGTCGATACGGTGAATTTCGACGGATACGCATCAAATTCGTCACGCACACGCGACCAATTTGAATTCCGCCAAAGCCCACACGACCACGAAGCTGTTACGCACCTTTTGATGCCTTCGGTGTGTGACCACGTCGCCCGGTTTGGCGGGACGCACGTCGTGTGGATGATTTTTCAAGTTTTGAAAATAGGTTTTTCTTGATTTTTATCCATGAATAATTTCCAGTATAATACAGCAAAAATAATTCTACGAAAAGGAGTTTGATCTTGTATAGATTGTCTACAGGTCTGTTTAGATGGATTTTCAAAAAGGGTATTGGGTTAACGAGGATTCATTCGTGAACATGGGTACTTCAACTAATTAATGTCCTGTTTTGAACAGGGTTTTGGCCAATCTTGGCGTCGAGTTTCAACTCGATTCTGCCTCGATTTGAGTCAAAGTTATTCTATGGGATCGAAGCCCTATGGGTTGTGTTTCCAACGCATATTTTGTTTTGGAAAAATACGAAGAGTCGAGGGAGAAATCTACTCACGAAGTCGGGGCTCTCACTGCCATTGCTGCTGTCCTTGCTCTGCTTCCTGTTTGTCGCGCGCGCTCGGCCACGAGTCTGCCGGCGGCCGACGGTGGCCCCGGGCGACACGCGCGTGCGGGGGTGCGCCCAGCTTTGGCGAGGGTCGGCGCTCTGTGATTTCGTCTAGGGTTTCGATGTATTCTTCCGCTTCTTCTCTCGATATATACGGATACACAACCCTGCTGTGTAAAGGGCATTGGGTCGGTCTAAAAGGTCGGGCCTGCTGGTACAGGGCTGGTTGCACAAGGGAAGATTTTGTGGGTTTTTGCTGTGGGCCGGGCCTGAGCTGGCCTGGCTCGGTTTGGGCTGATTTAGTTTGTTTTTCTTTTTATTTACTCTATTGATTACTAAAGCCTAGTATATTCATATATACATATATAGATATGTTCACATATTTATACATATACATACATATGTACTTTTATATATACACACATATACATATATTTATAATATATAGTTATATACGCATCACATATACTTATATACAATATATATATACACAATTATATATAATATATATACTTATACATGCAACCACCCATACACCCACATGTATATATATATATATATATATATATATATATATATATATATATATATATATATATATATATATATATGGCATCTAATATGTATATACATTAATAAATTCTGAATGTATGTTTATACAAAAATATTATAAATACCTATTTGACGATGAATAAAATAACCTTTTAATAATAACTAATAATAATAAATAATTATATTTAATAACACTATAATATTATTAATATTATATAACCTCAATAAAATAATAATAATAATAATAATAATGAAATTCAATAAACCAATAATGGTGTATATTCCATCATGCACCGTTTAATAATTCCAAAAATGTACAGAGCCTATTTTATACAAATATTATTGAATATCAACTAATAACAATACTTATAATATTTAATTAAGAATATTTAGGAATATTCATTAGATCACTAAAATAGAATACGACACAATCATACCAAAATGCATCAACACAAATGTCACTGGACGTACCGCATGACTGCATGGGCTTGGGCTCAGTTCGGGTCCAGTTTGACTAGTTTGGTGCGACCGGGTCGCCTAGACGTCAAATAATATTAATAATGAATAACTAAACTATTTATAATGGTCATGTCACAACTTGGCCTGGTTTTCCTAGTTAGGACATCACTATGGCTCGGCCTTCCCTACTAGGGCTAATAAACTAGTCAAAGCACGCCACTGCACTAGCCGTGCCATGATTCCTAGTCGTCTTGTACTTCAAAACTCAACTATGGTTAAAGTCATCTACCGTAATAATTAACTAAATAATTATTTAAAGAAATCTAAAAATCACCATTTAAAATAAATAAATCAAAATAATATTTCAAAACATTTCGGGAAGGGAGGCTACAATATATATATATATTCCTTCCTCTATCTAACCCCTGTCCACTCATGTACACCCATATATACATTCATATTTGTAGTGTATCAGTAAAGAGACCCTCCCCCTTCTATTGATGCTAACTGATACATTGTGGCAACTAATACCTGTGTGTAACCTGGAACAATAGTGCCAACTGATTCAAAGTGAAACTCAATTTATTTTACAAGTCTGCTATTCCTTGTCGATATCCCAACCCAATTCTCAAGTGGGTGCACCCTATGAATCATCCACAGTACAAACTTGATATCATATCCTACTGTGTCATATCCGTGTCACTTAAATTCACTACAATATATACTAAGACCAACTCCAGAATAACTGGAGTATCCATATCGATGTGTTTGTAACTTTGTATAGTGTCATATCATATTTGTACCCCTACAACATAGTATATGAATATTCCAAGAATACAGTTGTATATTCGAACCCCTTTTAGTTATCCCGGCCCAGTTTCCTGATATTACATGGTATATGAACACCCCTGGCTATGGGTTATACATATACCCCATTGATCCTCCTAATTCTAAGGTCTGATATTTCCCAGGAATACCTACTCGAAGACAGGGACCCATGGTCCCCTTCAAGTCTTACCTACGTGCTAATGTTATGCTTTCTACTACAGACTTTGGGGAAAGGAGTTCCTATAGGTAATCTGATATCAGTTATAGCCTGGCCTACAGGCCTTTACTCCTATATTGCATCTCCAGATATCTGCAGGCACAAGTCTGATTTGCCTATGGGCAAGGTAGATACTTGAGAGTATGGCCTATACTAGCCAAGGTTCCTTGTTATCTGTTGACCAATTTCACTCACCTATTTCCTGTATCTCTTGACTCTTGATTCCTGATTTGACTTAACAACCAAAACCCCCATAGTCTATAGGTATTTGACAACCTATCACCCTACCTTGCCCGGTAGACATGTGGACATGTTGATGTCATGTTCTAACCCATCTATATCTACAGTACCTAACAATGAAATCTAACACTGCTACCAGCCTAACCTGTCGTATCCATGTGTCCTTACCTTCACATCCCCTGTTATACTTCCAGGGTTCTATGGAGTACAACCCACTCCCCTGTTGTCAGTACATAGTTGTACCATATATTGTTTCCATATTCATATGGTACAGTCCATGGGTTAAGTGCTCCCTATTATCTGCCATTACTCGGGTTGATAAGTTATGCAAAGAGCTGTAGCACGAATCACAATCCATATTGCTGTCATTGCTGTTATGGTAAGACCCCATATTTCCCGTGAGTTATTATAGCAAACCTATAAATTTGAGATTTGCATACGAGTATAAAATGGTCTTATCCTCCATGAGGCAGTAAGGGTGACCACAAATACATCAGAGTAATGCATTGGATCCAAGTTTATTTGTGACATGATCACCTGGATATGGGATATGTCCATCATGTAAATGAGTTTCACCAACTCCTCATACTCTCTACAAATTACTTCGTTTACCTCCGTGGTAGGAGGTAAAGTAAGGTTGTTACTTAATCATCCCTACATTCACCTCATGACCTGAACACTTAAGATCAATACCCGGATTCCTGAGCCTAACTAACCTGTATAGCCCTGTGGTCTGGGATACACTGATACTTTAGAATACAGAACTGGAGATACATTTCAAGTGGCATTTTGTTCTTGCAGGCTTCTCTCCTTTCAATCTAAACTTTAGTGACTCCTGACGCCACTCTATGTGTCAGTGCAAAAGATTATACCTGATCATCCTATCCTATGGATATTGACGTATATCATATATCAGTCCTAGGGACACAGCCCCTTCCCGATATTCAAGACCCCAATGTGCTGCTTCCAGCTATACTGAAACCTATATTTTCCTACAACTTCTCATGTAACCCAGTGTCGACTTACCTAGCATGTCTTTATGTCCATAAGATACATCCTATATATATTCTTACCGATACAGCCAATCTGGACACAGATGTGGTATCTCAGATACTTACATAATTTGGATGCATCACACACCCAAACCTCTGTCCTGTTCAGCAAGCATAGCCTGCAAACATGGATGACTACCTCAACCATAAAAGGAACTTGATCAATTCATCATTGATGCTCTCTAGATACTGATAGACACCCTTCCTATATGATAATCCATTAATCTCTTTCCCATGCATTTATTCGAACACCTGAAATATATAACAGGAATTGAAATTTAAGGGCAAATGGTCGTACCTATTAAGTTGATTTCCACACTCGCTTCCTTCCTCAACCCTTCTATGATCTTCTTGGCGATGAGAAGGAAACATGGGCGATTGAAGATGATAAGGGGTCGGTGGCCTTTCCTATAATGTGTATATATACCAGTGTTTGACCTAGCGGAAGAGATTTGAATAATCTAATTTAAATTCAGATCGAGGTGATCTTGGAGTCACTTGTGGATTTGGAGAAATCAGGATTTGAATGTGGGGAGGGAAATTCTTCTTATCTAGGCCGGCCCACAGAGTTTAAAGGGGACATTTGCACCCAGGCCCTTGACATTTGAATTTGTACCAATTCACACTTTCTAAATTACCCCACTTCTCTAATAATGACCTTATACAATTAGTCTATATAGATATTTCATTTAAAGAAAAAAAATTATTCATAAAACCAAAAGGAAATTCCAGTCCAAGGGCTCACAAACCTACCCACTTTAAAATAATTTCGTCCTCAAAATTCAAATAAAACCAAGATCTACTAGAATGAATAAACTAGAATAAACTGCTATAAAAGTAATTCAATTTCTCCTAAATCAAAGTCTAATATAGGCCAATTTATAATACTACTGTCAATATCTACTGGAAATTTTCACCAGCTGCCCCTTGTGGTGTTGTCGCATCCTCCGTGATCATGGCAAAAGCTTGTCCTCCCTGTGCGGCTAGTAATGGTGGGGCAGTCGTATTTCTCTTCGGACAATCTCGAGATAGGTGCTGGTTGGATCCACAAGTATAGCACAACCTTAACCATCTACGACAGTCTTCTTGGACGTGGCCCCTCTTCTTACAATACTGGCAGGTGGGAACATCTTGGACTTGTTGTGGGGCTGCTCGTGGTTGCTGATGATGCTGCTGTCTTGAGGTCTTCCTTGGAATATTGAAACGTTTTGCTGGTGCTGATTGGTTGTTGCCTCCTCCAAATGCGTCTCGACTCCTCTTCGGTTTGTGACTCAGCTCTTCTTCTACAGCTTGGGCGACCTCCAGAATATCCACATAAGTTGCGGCTCGACTGGTGGCGATGGCTAGACGAATCTCGTGAGATAGTCCCTTCCTGAATCGTCATGCCTTGTCTTCAGGGGTGCTGGCCAAGCTCTCTGCGAAGCGGCTGAGGCGAGAAAACTCTGATGTGTACTCGTCGACGGTGTGGTTGCCCTGCTCTAGGTGCTCGAACTGACTCACCAACGCCTCTCGTGCTACGTAGGGATAGAATTTCTTTTTGAACAGTTATTTGAATTCCTCCTAAGTCGCGTCTGGAGTAGAAAATGAGGGCTCGCCTTGGTACCACGTCTGCACAATGTCGAAAAGCTGTCCACTAGCTGACCTAACCTTCAAATCTTCTGAGACTCGGGCCATCTTCAGGTATCGCTCCACGTTCTCTAACCACTCATCAGCGTAGAGAATTCCCTCTGTCCCATGGAATTCACTGGGCCTGAGGTCCATAAATTTCTTAGAAGTTCCAGGACGCTGTCGGGGAGTATCTTCAATATGAAGAGCCTCTCTCAAAGTGTCGCGGAACATGTTGGCTTGCTGCTGGAAAATTCCCAGGAGTGTAACATTGTCCAGTGCTGGTGGAGGAGGCAGAACAGGTGATGGATACATCGTAGGTGCTGGATGCATCATAGGAGCTGGATACATTGCTGGTGCTGGGTGCATGGCTGATACTGGATGTGGAACACGTGATAGGTACGGGTCTTGTGCTGGCGGTGGGACAGATACTGGCGGCAGAACGGGTGCCGATGGTGGAGTCTGTAGAGGAAACTATGGAGGTGGTGGAATATCGTCGCTGCGGAATCTCGAGAGCTGCGGTAGTGGCGGATTGCCCATATGAGTGAGCTGGCCTCCTTGTGTTGGTGGGATCATGAATGTAAATAATCCTCCCGATGTTGGTGGGGTGTTCAGGAGAGCGTTGTTCCTGGCTTGAGAATCCATTTACTGTAACAAAAGAAAACATTTTAGCCGCTGAAGGATTTCAAGCAGGATGCAAGCCAAGGATTTAACGAAATCAAGGATTAGAGGCCAATAATGAGTCAAGACATATGGATGAGATCCTAAGTGTCTAATCCTATTCGCAGGCTCATGTCGGTACAGTGACGTAACCGAAGTGATTAACGTTGACCTGCATGGGCCACCAAAAAAACTTGTCACGACCCGCACTCGCATTTCGAATACGAAACGTGTCCAAGCCCAGCCTACGTCGCAGTATCGGCGGTAGAACGCTGTCTAATATACCCAATTCACATGGCAGTCTATATCTCATCCACAAAATAATAAAGAATCTACTGAGACCAATGAATGTCTATGAAACTGAACAATAGTGAATATAAACTGAATGTTTCCAAGAATCCAAGTCACGTCCGGTGGACACAAATACACTACCAATAGACAGAGAAAGAGAAATACATGAAATAAACTAACTGAGTACAAACTACTAATCAAAGACAACCTCAACTGCAAGGTACCGTGGTCTGATGCTGGCTCGAACCCGCTCGTCTGCTCCTTGTTTGCCATTAAAATCTTTTGATTGAAATTTCAATTACAAACAGAACAGTGTTACAATGTAGGACTTAGATGTAGTCCTAGGAGAACACTTTTCTTTATCTGGGTCCCTTGTACAGATGGAGCGAGTGGTAATGCATTGACTTCGTTGACGATCTGATGACGGTTATCGGTTCTCTGAAGGTCTGAGTTGCTCTGGGTGCTGGAGCTCACGGAGAAGAAGAAGACATTGAGTGTCTGTATCTGCCTCTCTGTATGTGTGTTCGTAGGTTTGTTCGTTGATCTGGAAGAAAGAAATGATCCCTCTATTTATAGCTTGCAGGCTGGCTTCTCATGCGCGCATATGTCGGATGCGCTTGGTCGTGGGAATGCCACGTGGTGATTGCTGATGGAGGCGATGCGCTCTGATTGAGGAGTTGAATCCTTCCTGTTGCCTTTATGGGCTACAACCGAGCTGACACGTAGCAATGGAGAGGATCTTTCAGTTGCTGAGATCTTGGGTGATTAGCACCCCTTCATAGGCTGAATCGAGTCAAAGAACACGTGTCGTAGGTCCATGGCTACGCAACTCGACCATGCCAAGACTTTTACTTGTTTTACGTGTCTCAAGTCCATTGTCGTGCCAACGATTCTCGTGCCAAAGGCGACAAGGAGACGAATCATGCTGGTCGTACCGCTAGACATGACTGTGCCTTAAGACCTTGCTTAGACATGTTCGTGCTTCAAGATTGAGGCCGTGCCTCGTAACTTATCAAGACATCCACGCTACCGCCTTGCGGCCTTCCTGACTTAACTCATAATCCAACTTAGACAAGACTTATAAAACATAGTGTCAATTTCATGGACATCCCGATGCCAAGTATCGTGCCAAGCACGGTGCCTATGCTGCAGCCCAATCTTAGGCCCAGACACTGTGTTACCGACTGGACATGTATTCAAGTTCTAGACTCAATCCAAAGGCATACACGCGGTTTGCCGCTATTCTGCCGACCCATCTACATGAGTGGTCACTAGCATTGTCAAGCTATCTTGGATCTCGGCTCAGGGATATCGGACCGTCCCTATATGGGTAGCTAGCCCGGAGGTACCGAATCTCCCATGCGGTTATCCAGCATCCTACTTGAGCCTCACTCGCTTCTTCCGGGCCGACATGATCCCGGTGCCCCGGCGATCACTCGAGAAGGCCTAACTTTGTCGACAAGTTGTCCAATGACCATGCAAGACTCAACCCGATCTATCAAATCCTTTCTTAACATGACCATGCTTTCCAACTTCTATCGAGACTCCAAAGTAGCGGGATCGATCTCGCGTGCTTGCTTATCCAGACTTATCGAGACTCCCAAGTAGCGGGACCGATCTCGCGTGCTTGCTTATCCAGACTTATTGAGACTCCCAAGTAGCGGGACCGATCTCGTGTATTTCCTTGTCAAGACCTTTGTTAGCAATTCGAAAAACGAAAAAAATTCGGAACGACAAAAGGACGAGTATAAATCGGCACAATATAAGTAAAATGCGGTCAAAATTTTGGTGAAAAATTCGTCTAACGAAAAACATTCGGATCAGATTTAATTCGTGTTTAGTACGTTTCATATGAACCAATTCGGCACTAAAAATTCGGCATATATATATGGCCCACCCACCTCTACTCCTTCATAAACAAGGGTTCAGTGTGAGAATAAGATGAGGTTGGATGATGGAAAACCGAAAGATTTTTCTTTGATTGTTGCAAGCAACATATGCAAAGACTCTTGGGTTTCTTTTTTTGGTTACTGTGAGACTTTTTCTTCTTTTCTTTTGATAATTTTTGAGAATTATGCCAGTCTTAATATCTAATAGCAGCAAGAGTCAAGAAAGTCAAGACTGTTGGGTTTCTTGGTCACATTTTTTGGCCAAATTTTTTTAAAATTCGTACGGTACGCGTTTAAAACGCCACAGGCTTAAAATTCGTGTACAAATCCGAATTTTTTAAAAGTACGTAAGTATTATACGTTTATGTAAGATACGGAAAAATTTGCGTATAATACGCATTTTATTCGGGTGATTGCTAACAAGGGTCAAGACATAGCGAGACTCCCAAGTAGCGGGACCGATCTCGTGTGCGGGACTTAGTGAGACTCCCAAATTGCGGGACCGATCTCGGCGACAACCAGTAGCATGGACTTCCTTTGTCTGTGGCATACTCTTTACTAAATCTACCGTGGCTCGTGCCTTAGACAGACCTTGTTCTCTCGGCGACGCTATCGCTCAAGTCATATACTTTATACGACGGGCCTTGTTCTCGAGAGACTACACGACTTGACAACCGCGGATAGAGCGGGACAGTGCTAGAAATAGCTTAGACCGACCGACATAACTTTGCCTAACTTACTTTCACAACGACTTGACGAGCAAAGGCTACGCCAAGCTTCGCATCGAGGGAAACGTGCCGTACACGCGTTCGACTTGAACAACCAAGTTCGTGCCTAGACTTAAGCCAAAAGCCGTGCAAGACGACTTAACCTACGGGACGTGCAAAGGCTATGCCAAGCCTTGGACGACGGGACCGTGCATGCTTTATCAAGCATTCACACGGGCGACGCCTATGACTTAGGCTATTTCGAGTGTTGAGGCAACTTAGCAACTTAGGCCAACTTTCTTCTCCCAAGCCACGGGACGAAGGATCGAGTGTCGTTTTTAAAACATGCTGAGCAAATTTCTAAGCAGACCATGGGACCATTTTCCATATTCTAAGACATTCCGATCCATCGGGATTATTCCCTTAGCTATGTGGATGCGTCGTTTTTTTATTATCAAGCCTAACTTGTGCAAGTTAAAAACATGCGAGTTATTAAGTGAAGGCTAAGATGAGACGAGTTGACCGAAACTACCCCACCTGAGCGAGGAGTTGCCTCGACCGAGCGAGCCTTCGAGTAGCCGTTGCAAGGTTAAGTCTGAACGCTGTCGCGTTTCGATTCCTCTGATTAACTTTTGTGAGACGGGGCACTACATGTGTCACGGTGGCTAATCACGGGAAATGACCCGTGGACCAACATATAGTTAGGTGCATTTATGAAATCAGAGTGCATTACAACCTAACAAGAGTTGCGGAGTTAAACAATATACCTTTATATCATATGCAAATTGTGCTAACATGTTTTGTGCAGGGATGACTGTCGGCGATGGGTAAGTTGGTTGTGATATATTCTTCTGTCTTGTTTCTTATGAATTGTTAAAAAGAACCTAGACAAGTAGAAAGAGCACTAGTAAATATGTAGCTTCACATGTTGAATTAGTGCATATATTTATGAGTTTCGATGAAGAGCCGCTCGCCAGTACATGATGTGTGCTGACCCACGTTGTGGGTATCCTTTTCAGAAAGCAAAGGAGACAGGGGGATCTCAAGTGAGGCACTAAATCTCGTCTAGCCCAGTAGAGCTGTGGACTGCCTCGAAGCTACTTTTTATTCCAGTCAAGTTGCAAGTTTCTTTCCCTTTAAAGGTGTCTTTTCATTTCCATCATGTAATAAAGGGATATGATGTATGGGCATTGCGACTATTTTCAAAAGAGAGTTTTAAAGAGAATCATGTAGCCAAGATAAGATAATATGAGTTTGTAAAGCTTTGTACTTGTATTTCTATCAAGTTTATCAATAAAAGAAGTATTTCCATTTCAAATCTCTGTGTAAAATATTTGGTTTTCTGCAATAAATGGGTGCGTGCGTGTGTTTTGCTTGACTAGTTGTTTTATGCAGGTACATGGCCTTGTGCAAGCATAACTTAGGCTTGCACGGCATCACGCCTTAGCGAGGACGAACGATCCCGCAGGGATCCAGGCAAGACGGACGACCCTAGCGGGATCGAGGTGTGACACAAAACAACTGGAGTATCCATATCGATGTGTTTGTAACTTTGTATAGTGTCATATCATATTTGTACCCCTACAACATAATATATGAATATTCCAAGAATACAGTTGTATATTCGAACCCCTTTTAGTTATCCCGGCCCAGTTTCCTGATATTACATGGTATATGAACACCCCTGGCTATGGGTTATACCTATACCCCACTGCTCATCATAATTCTAAGGTCTGATATTTTCCAGGAATACCTACTCGAAGACAGGGACCCATGGTCCCCTTCAAGTCTTACCTACCTGCTAATGTTATGCTTTCTACTACAGACTTTGGGGAAATCCTATAGGTAATATAATATCAGTTATAGCCTGGCCTACAGGCCTTTACTCCTATATTGCATCTCCAGATATCTTCAGGCATAAGTCTGATTTGCCTATGGGCAAGGTAGATACTTGAGAGTATGGACTATACTAGCCAAGGTTCCTTGTTATCTCTTGACCAATTTTACTCATCTATTTCCTGTATCTCTTGACTCTTGATTCCTGATTTGACTAACAACCAAAACCCTCATAGCCTATAGGTATCTGACAACCTATCACCCTACCTTGCCCGGTAGACATGTGGACATGTTGATGTCATGTTCTAACCCATCTATATCTACAGTACCTAACAATGAAATCTAACACTGCTACCAGCCTAACCTGTCGTACCCATGTGTCCTTACCTTCACACCCCCTGTTATACTCCCAGGATTCTATGGAGTACAACCCACTCCCCTGTTGTCAGTATATAGCTGTACCATATATTGTTTCCATATTTATATGGTATAGTCCATAGGACAAGTGCTCCCTATTATCTGCCATTACTCGGGTTGATAAGTTATGCAAAGAGCTGTAGCACGAATCACAATCCATATTGCTGTCATTGTTGTTATGGCAAGACCCCATATTTCCTGTGAGTTATTATAGCAAACCTATAAATTTGAGATTTGCATACGAGTATAAAATGGTCTTATCCTCCATGAGGCAGTAAGGGGTGACCACAAATACATCAGAGTAATGCATTGGATCCAAGTTTATTTGTGACATGATCACCTGGATATGGGATATGTCCATCATGTAAATGAGTTTCACCAACTCCTCATACTCTCTACAAATTACTTCATTTGCCTCTGTGGTAGGAGGTAAAGTAAGGTTATTACTTAATCATCCCTACATTCACCTCATGACCTGTACACTTAAGATCAATACCCGGATTCCTGAGCCTAACTAACCCGTATAGCCATGTGGTCTGGGATACACTGATACTTTAGAATACAGAACTGGAGATACATTTCAAGTGGCATTTTGTTCTTGCAGGCTTCTCTCCTTTTAACCTAAACTTTAGTAAGACTCCTGACGCCACTCTATGTGTCAGTGCAAAAGATTATACGTCATTCTATCCTGTGGATATTGACCTATACCATATATCAGTCCTAGGGACACAGCCCCTTCCCGATATTCAAGACCCCAACGTGCTGCTTCCAGCTATACTGAAACCTATATTTTCCTACAACTTCTCATGTAACCCAGTGTCGACTTACCTAGCCTGTCTTTATGTCCATAAGATACATCCTATATATATATTCTTACCGATACAACCAACCTGGACACAGATGTGGTATCTCCGATACTTACATAATTTGGATGCATCACACACCCAAACCTTTGTCCTGTTCAAGCACAGCCTGCAAACGTGGATGACTACCTCAACCATAAAAGGAACTTGATCAATTCATCATTGATGCTCTCTAGATACTGATAGACACCCTTCCTATATGATACTCTATTAATCTCTTTCCCATGAATTTATTCGAACACCTGAAATATATAACATGAATTAAAATTTAAGGGCAGATGGCCGTACCTATTGAGTTAATTTCCACACTCGCTTCCTTCCTCAACCCTTCTATGATCTTCTTGGCGATGAGAAGGAAACATGGGCGATTGTAGATGATAAGGGGTCGGTGGCCTTTCTGTCACGACCCGCACCCATTTTTCGGATGCGAGCTCGTGAGCAAGCCAGCTACGTATCAAGCGGACTCCAGCCCGACTCGAATAAGTAAACGCTGTCAAGGCTATGGTATACTGCCAAATCATGGCGATGCAATCTATATCTCAAATCTACAAGAGTAATATAAGCATGAATGAACAACTATGGGTCATGGTCTGCAGCCCACTAGCATAATATCCGATAAGACTCCAAAGAATACAATAAGAGTCTACAAACTGAATCAATAAATAGGATATCTCATGATAATGAAAGGAAAGTACGAGCTGGATAATAAACACGGTATCAATACCTGAATCTTGCAAGCAATATCGTAATCCTCTGAATCCACAAGTGTCATAATCATCCGTCATCCAAAACTGCTAACTATTCCACGCAATAACTAACCTGAAGAGATCATCAGGTCCTCAGGGGACATAACAAGATACATAAAAATATGCCTATCTAGCAGTTTAATCATGCATAAGAATATAAACAGAAAACTAGACATGAGACTGACATGTGGCTACTGACAGGTAACTATGAACACGGATACGGGATCAACTATGCATAAATAAACTGCTGGAAGAACAAGTAAACAAGAGATCAAAGGAATACCAAAACCCTCGCCCCGAGTGGACTTGCAGGTTTGAACTAATCACTAACCCTCGTCCCGAGTGTGGACTCGCAGGTTAGTTCAAGACAACGCACCTCGCCCCGAGTGTGGACTCGCAGGTACAAACGAATCACTAACCCTCACCCCGAGCATGGACTCGCAGGTTAGTTCAAGACTATCACCCTCACCCCGAATGTAGACTCGCATGTGCAATCAATCAAGACAAATATCCTCGTCCCGAGTGTGGACTCACGGGTTAAGAAGATAAATCAGGAATAGCAGTTCAGTTACACATACTTGTTCCAAGACAACTCAGTCGAGGCACAGGTGAGACAAGGTACAACTCATGTCAAGACACGGGTAAGGACAACTCTAGCATGAACTACAAAGTGAACCAGCCTGGTGTAACTACACTATCTAATCACGGAGCTGATATACAAGCAAGACGATAATCTAGTAAAACATGGAACGCAAAAAACATGTAGATAAACTCACATCAACTAGAGAATAAGATGATAACATATAAAAATAGGAAAACTATAAGCATGAAAATAAACTATAGAGGAACGCAAGGTATCTTGCCTGGTGGTAGCACGAAGAACCAACAATATACCGTCAACTGGTAAGCCATAAAGTCCAAATCTCACAACTGTCTTCGAAAGCTGAAACAGACATTGTCAACATTCTCAGAATAGTCAAATTAGCTAGAATTGCCTGTCCTTAAGTCCAATTCTGGACACAGGGACAAAACGGTCATTTCGGACCAAAACGGTGTCCGCCGTTAGACCCGCTTTGCACCGAAAAGCGTGCCAGAGTCAATGGTCTCTAAAATCGTCAAACTATATGTCTACGAATTTGTTTTGATGATACGAACCCAACCGTACGTCCAAAGTTGGATTCCGACAGGCCGTGCACAAAATTGCCCATTGAATCGGATCGTAGTGCCTGCGAAACGGCGATCTGATCAACTGTCTCAGAATTGGACCAAACTTGGTACACAGGACCAGAAAAATGATACGATCCTATTGGCATAAGTTTCGTCTCGATCTGACGAACGTGCACAAAGTAATTAAAAAATTTACACAGAGGTCGATACGGTGAATTTTGACGGATACACATCAAATTCGTCGCGCACGTGCAACCAATTTGAATTCCGTCAAAGCCTACACGTCCACGAAGTCGATACGCACCTTTCGATGCTTTTGGTTCACGACCACGTTGCCCGGTTTGGCGGGACGCACGTCATATCGGAGGATTTTTCTATTTTCTATTGTTTTAAAAAACAGTTTTTTGGTCAATTTGGATTGCCGATTTCTTAGCGCTCAGTCGATCAAATCGACTTCTGCAAGATTTGTTGCGAAGCCCTATAGGATGGCTACAACTATCTTTGATTGGTTTTCGAAATCTCTTAATGGTTTGTTCACAATCTTCCTTCCAATTATGGGTTGGGACTGTCCTATTACTCTGTTTTCGAATAGGTTTTTCGGGATTTTTGCAATAAATTTTTGATCGATATAATCTAGTAGAATAGTTCTACATGAACAAGATTGAAGGGGGTCAACTGGCTCTTCGAAATAATTTATGGTTTGAAAAATGATTAAGTATTCAGGGAGAAAACTCGAGACAAACATGGTACTTGTGTAGGGTTGCTGCTGCTACTGGTGCTCGGCTGCGCGCGTTCAGGCGCCAACTCCAGCGGCTAGGTCGGCGCACAGGTGGCCGAGGGTGCACGCAGGAGGTAGGGGAAGGGAAAGGAACAGTTAGGGTTAGGGTTTTTCGAATTTTTCCATTCCTTTCTCTCGATACTTATGCACGAGGGGGGTTCGGCTGTGCAAACAAAGGGGGGTCGGGCCGTGGGCCTGGGACATGCTGGGATTCCCTACTTCTTCTTCTTATTATTTCTTCTTCTTTTTATTATTATCTCTATATAAACCATATATATATATATATATATATATATATTTATATATATATGCCTCTCTCTCCCTATATATATATATATATATATATATATATATATATATATATATATATATATATATATATATATATATATATATATTTTAAAATCAGAAGCTTTATTGAAATATTCGAAAGTCAAATTACAAAAGATTGGAACTAGCCAACTCCAATCTGCAGCCAAGTATCTAGAAGTAGTGGATTATGTTTGCATCTCTTCAAAGCCTTTCCAACCTGTCGTCGAACCTCATGAATAAGTTGATTAACTGAATAGTTGTACTCTTCATAACGCCATTTGTTCCTGTTTTTCCATGTCACCCAGCACACCGCAGCTACCACAATCTCCTTTAGATGGATGTTCGGCCTCCTCCACCAAGCAATAAAAGTCGACCTTCTTGTTTTGAATTTAAAATCAGTTTGAAGTTGGCGCCAAACTTGAGTAACCAAATCACCATCTAGAAAGATATGTTGTGAAGTCTCCACATTAGGGTTTTCACAACAATGACATTTCGACACATAATGGAACCCCATGGCTTGGACGTTATCATCAGTAGGTAATTAATTTGTTATGCAATATACGCCAACGTAAGACCGACCACTTGTAAGGAATACAAGTACTCCAAATATGCTTAAAGTCAGGACGTACTAGATAGGGTACTCGCGTTACCTTCCAAGCAGCTCCGACGAAGAACTTTCCTGTCGATGTTGAATCCCAAGTCCAATCTCCCGAGTCCGAATGAATAATGTGATGATTTGCCAGATCCCGACCTTTAAGGAAACGCTTCCAGACGTGAGAGCATTTCTGAGGAGCTCCAGCTGAATCCAGATCATGAAACTTACAATATCTGGCTTTGATGAAGCGCTGCCACAATCCTTCCTGGGTCTTCAATTTCCACCATAACTTAACAGTAAAAGCATCCATCGTGTCTTTCAATGATCGCACACCCAAACCCCCTTCCTCGATCGGTCTAGCCATAGTACTCCAACTCGCCCAAATATGTTTTTGCAAGCCATCTTGAGAACCCCAGAAGAAACGAACAAACAAACTTTCCAATCTATTCAAGATCGCCTTTGGTGGATTGCAAGCCGCAATTGTATACATTGGGATAGAGAGTAAAACCAATTTCAATAAGGTTAGTTTCCCTCCATATGATAGGATTTTTTTTGTTGCCAACCTTCCAAGCGCCCTCTTATCTTTGCAATAAGATCTTCATATAACATAGTGGTCCGAACACCAACTGCCATAGGGCAACCAAGATACGTGAAAGGGGGGTGTTTGATCGCAAAGCCAGTGATATCATGCAGCTCCTTCTTCCAATCAAAATCTGGCATTGTATAGATAGAAGATTTAGAATCATTAATTGCTTGTCCTGACGCTAGCTCATACCTCTTCAAAACTCCCTGAAGCATCTGAACCGAGCGTATATCACCCGCAGAGAATAATAGGACATCATCGGCAAAAGCCAAATGTGTAATAGCAGGGCATCCACTTGGTGCATAGTAGTGTTTGAATGAAGCAATATCAAGATTCCTGTTTAAATTCCTGGACAATACTTCAGCAGCAATAATGAACAAGGCTGGTGATAGGGGATCACCTTGTCGAACTCCTCTGAAAGCTTGGAAGAAACCTGAAGATATACCATTTATAATAGTGGAGTACCAAACATTGTTAATCAGGCGGAATACCATACTAATCCAGCTTTCAGAAAAACCAAATCTCCTCATGACTTGCATCAAGAATGTCCAGTCTAGCCGATCATACGCCTTGGCCATGTCTAACTTGATTGCAATATTACCCCCTCTACTATTGGTGTTCATCAAACTCAACATTTCTTGAGCAAGTAATATGTTGTCAACAATCTCTCTACCCCTAACAAAACCACTTTGTTCGGGAGAACCCTATATATATATATATATATATATATATATATATATATATATATATATATATATATATATATATATATATATATATATATATGCCTCTCTCTCCCTCTCTCTAACTATGTGTATCCATACATAGATACTCTTTTTAATACAAAAAAACTGAAAACACTTTTATTAACAATTATCATAATGCAAATGCAAAATATTATTTAAAATAGTAATACTATATATATGAGATACATTTATTATACCTCAAAAGTTATAACCATTATAATAACAATAATAATGAAATAAGGAGGAAATAAGGTAAGTGCGATAATAGGGGTTTGTACAAATGTGTCTAGTAAATTCCTAATGCACGAAGATGGTGCAAAGGAATCAGTTATCATATAAATTAAATAGTGGCTCAATAGCCAGCCCATATACAATATATATATATATATATATATATATATATATATATATATATATATATATATATATAAATATATATAAAAAAAAAATAAAAAAAAAATATATATATATATAAATTAATTAGAACAATAACCATTAGGCCATTAGGTAAACTATGAAATATATAGATGAGAAAAATATATCTAAATGGACGTTGTTGGTCGTACTACATCACTACAGGGTTTGAGCTTGGTTTGGGTCCAGTCCGGACTAAATTGGTACAACCGGGGCATCCCAAATATCATAGTCTCAAAAATAAATAA
>JANAVB010024085.1:0-81543 GCA_029216955.1 Iris pallida
TCAAAGCCAGGGGGTTGTTTTACATAAACTTCCTCCTTAATAAAACCATTCAAGAAAGCACTTTTCACATCCATTTGGAATAATTTGAAATTTTGATAATTTGAAAATGTACAAAGCATCCGAATGGATTCTAGTCTAGCAACCGGAGCATACGTCTCATCGTAGTCGATACCTTCCTCTTGGTTGTATCCTTGAGCTACTAGACGAGCTTTGTTGCGTGTGACTGAACCATCTTCATTTACTTTGTTTCTAAAAACCCATTTAGTACCAATTATCGAGTGATTAGTCGGTCTAGGAACTAGTTCCCACACTTGACTCCTCTCGAATTGGTTGAGTTTATCTTGCATAGCAGAAATCCAAAATTCATCATTAAAAGCTTCAGAAATGTTTTTCGGCTCAACTTGTGAAATAAAGGCAGTGCTAGCAATAGAGTCTCTTAGTGATGATCTGGTAGTTACTCCACGTGAAACTTCACCTATCACTAAATTTTCTGGATGAGAAGGTTTGAAAGAAAAATTCTTAGGCAAGCCCTCCAGAGAATTAGTTTCGGTTGAGGTATTCATTGGAGTAGAAGTTGATGGCTCAACGTCATCATCAAAAGTACTTGCTGTACTGTTATCTTTATCAAAAGTCACATTTGTTGACTCTTCCATAATTAGTGAGCGTTTATTAAAGACTCTATATCCCTTACTCTTGGCAGCATAGCCAAGGAAAATACCATCGTCAGCTTTGGCATCAAATTTGCCTAAGTTATCTTTGGTGTTAAGGATAAAACATCTACATCCAAAAACTTTAAAATAAAAAACATTGGGGGTTCTCCCAAACCAAAGTTTATAGGGTGTTTTCTTCGTAATGGGATGAATAAGCACCCTATTCAAAATGTGGCATGCTGTACTGACAGCTTCTGCCCAAAAGTATTTCGAAAGTGAAAATTTATTCAACATAACTCTGGCCATATCGCCGAGAGTTCTATTCTTCCACTCCACAACACCATTTTGTTGTGGAGTTCTAGGGCAAGAAAACTCATGATCAAAACCATTAGAATCACAAAATCTTTCAAAATCAGAATTTTCGAATTCGTCTCCATGATCACTTCGGATTCGAGTAATCATGTAGCCTTTTTCGTTTTAAACTTTCTTAACAAAAATCTTGAAAACAGAAATAGCATCACTTTTATTTGTAAGAAAGAAAACCCAAGTAAATCTCGAAAAAATCATCAACAATAACAAACGCATAAAGTTTACCGCCAAGACTAGCTACTCTACTGGGACCAAATAAATCCATATGGAGTAGTTGCAGGGGTCTTGTAGTACTTACAGAGTTGATGGAATGAAATGAGGATTTGGTTGCCTTGTTCATTTCACATTCGGCACATACCGTGTCCTTTTTGAATGTGATATCGGGCAATCCTCTCACTAGCTTCTTGGTCGATAGCCTGGATATATTATCCATATTGGCATGACCAAGACGCTGGTGCCATAGTAGCCGTTCATCTTTGTGAGCATATAAGCATCTACCTGCATTGTTAGTATTTCCAGACAAATAGAAAGTATAAATGTTATCCTCTCTCACCCCCTTCAAAAGCAATGTCTCCCGTTGACCTATCATAAATAAGGCATTTGTTTTGTCCAAAGTTAATGTCATATCCATGGTCAGCAAGATGACTAATGCTGAGCAGGTTATGCTTTAACTCGGTCACTAGGCAGACATCCTTTATTACGGGAGATGGGGGATAACCAATATTGCCATTACCTATAATATACCCTTTGAGGTTGTTGCCGAAGGATACATATCCTTCTCTCTTCATCGATAGTGATGCGAAAAGATTTGTGTCTCCTGTCATATGCCGCGAGCATCCACTATCGAGAATCCACTTACTCTTAGTTGAGGAGGGAAGGTCCACCTACATCAAGAGTAGATGTGACCTTTGGTACCCAAGTTCTTGAGGGTCCTAAAAAGTTAGTTTTCGGAAACTATGCATATATCTTTTTATCTACCAGTCTTCTAACTCTACATTGTGGTGAAATGTGTCCATGTGATCCACAGTAAGTACATATAGCATTTTTATTTACACTAGGAACATGAAAATAATATCTATAGGCAGCATGATGTGGATGGACATGATGTGTAGAGTTTGCATGGTGATCATGGTAATGTTGTCTATGTGGCATGGCATGGTGATATTGTCTATGTGGCATGGCATGCTGATATTGTCTATGTGGCATAGTATGCTGATATTGTCTATATGGCATAGCATGGTGATATGGCATGATATGGTGATCTTGTCTATATGGCATGACATGATGATCTTGTCTATATGGCATGGCATTGTGATGATTTCTATATGTAGAGTGATGTTGGTTGTGTCTTTATGCAGCATGATGAGTATGAGAAGTATTCTTACATGCACGTAGTTTTTGTGTTTTATGAAAGTTAGTGTATATAAAAGCATGGTTACGTGCTGCATGAGGATGACGTGGTTGACTAGCTTGAGTGGTGTTGTGCCCATGTGATTGGGTTTGAGGTTGAGCAACCTGTTTTCCCAATTTGGTATCTAATCTCTTAGAAACAGCTTGCAGTTCATCAACCTTAATATTTAAGCCATATATCTTAGTCATGGAAATCTTGTGTCTACTCTTTTCTTCAGCAAGCAACGTGTTGAGTGTAGTGATTTCTTGAGTTTGTTGCTCAATACGTGCTTCAGCATCATGTAAGCTTATTTTAAGCTTGGATACTTCATCAGTGATATCAGTGGGTGACGTGTCTCTAATGTTATCAAGTAATAGAGAAATTCTTTGTATTTCATCTTCAAGACTTTTGATTTTGTCCTTGGCATGTTTGTATTTACCGATGACCTTTTTGTGATCATCGAGTAAATCAGTGAAGGCATCGCCAAGTTCATCAAAAGAGAAGTCGTCTAGAGTTTCGTTAGATACCTTGTTGGAGGTTGCCATTAGGCACACAATTGCTTTATCTTGAGGAGAGTCCTTTTCTTCCTCGGAGTCACTCGCTTTACTTTTATGCCAAATGCTTGTGTTGGCATATTTCTTTGATGAGGTCTTCTTGTATGGTTTCTCATAGCGGTTGCTTTTCTTCAAGAATGGACAGTCTTTTCGGACGTGTCCAGTCTTCTTGCAACCATAGCAGGTTGGCTCTTCTTCATCGTTTTCTTGTGGTTCCTTCTTTCTTCTATTGAAGCGAAGGAATTTCTTGAAGTTACGAACCATGAGAGCTTGGTCTTCGTCATCCGAGTTGTCGTCTTCGGTCTCATCGTGCTCAGTCCTTCGTCGATAAGCTTTGAGAGCGATCTCCTTAGTCTTTGGAGCAGGCTCTTCGAAGTCCTTGAGGTCAAGCTCGTGAGTTATGAGCTTACCCATCAAGGTCTCCATTGACATGGTTGTGAGATCGTTCCCTTCTATGATGGCTGTCACCTTAGGGTTCCAAATTTTTGGTAGCCCCCTAAGCAACTTGTGAATCTTCTCATGATTTGAATATTGCTTTCCAAGTGAAGACAGGGGGTTGATGATGTCGAGGAATCTTGTGAACATCTGTGTGATCGTCTCGTTTGACTTTATCTTGAATGCCTCGTTTTCTTGCGTAAGACGACTGATTTTTGATTCCTTGACTTGGGTGGTTCCTTCATGCGTCACTTCTAGAAGCTTCCATACTTCGTGGGATGTGGTGCATGTGGATACCCTGTTAAACTCATTCCTGTCTATAGCACAGAATAAAGCATTAATAGCTCTCGCGTCTAGACTTGCCTGTTTCTTCTCTTCGTCAGAATATTTGTCATGTGATTTCTCAATGAGGTCACCGTTGACAACTATCCTGGCGGGCTTTTTGTAACCGTCAGTGACGACTGTCCACAGGTCGAAGTCTAGAGACTTGAGATAAAAGCTCATCCTTGTTTTCCAATACGTGTAGTTAGTTCCATCAAATAGGGGAGGCCTATGAGTGGACTGTCCTTCACCGTGATTGGAAATCAAGGATTATGTGGTTGCCATGGATCAGCTCTAGGATATAAATCCTTGTAAAGAGAACAGAGCTCTGATACTAATTGAAGAACAGGAGGCAACTCTAGAGGGGGGTGAATAGAGTTGCTATAGAAAATAACCAATTAAAAATTAACTCTTTCACGAAGTATAAATAATCAGAGTAAAATGCGGAAAGTAAATGAAGAGCAAGAAAGCATACGCAAACACAGCGATTTTAACCTGGTTTCCCTCGTGGAGGACTAGTCCAGGCCTGAGAACTCTAGCTCAGGATTAAATCTACTATTTGTGAAATAGTAGTTTACAACCTGTGCCTTTACTTCAGAAGAGCACGTCAACTTCTTACAGAGGATCGCAGTGGCGATTTGCTTGGAATTGTCCAAGCGACTTCTTCAACTCTTGCACAAGAATCTTAACTGAGAGATGCTGAGCACTCGAGACTTAGGAGGCTTGTGGCTAGTAGATGGGAAGGGTATGGCTTATTTGAGCTATAAGAGAGAAGAGAAGAGAAGATTGGATGATTTCAAATGAGAGAATTCATGGCCTATTTATAGTGTTTTTGTAGGCAGAATTCGGCCAGAATTCGGATAGGAAATTTTAAATATTTGGCCGTTGGACAACTAGCAACCAGCTAACCCTAAAATTAGGGATGCTGATTTTTAGGGGACAGAGTTCGGCCCGAACTCTGTGTGGAGGCAGAGTTCGGCCCGAACTCTGTCTC
Organism: Iris pallida; assembly: GCA_029216955.1. NCBI lineage: Eukaryota > Viridiplantae > Streptophyta > Magnoliopsida > Asparagales > Iridaceae > Iris > Iris pallida. Next base: position 4,714 of record JANAVB010024085.1, read on the forward strand.
CAGAGCACAGAGCTGGTCTAAGTGGCCAGTGGGTATTTTTCTGGATGGTGGAGTTTGAGAATTATTGGGTAGGCTATAGGTCAAGTCTCAAGAGCTCAGCATGACACAGTTTACATCAGTCTAGACTCAACAAAAGTGTAAAATACAGACTCAAAAATAACTGAGAAGCTGAGACTGAGCTGACTTCTGACTTGAGCTTAATGTAGACGTCGTGTGTCGTATTGAATTATTATAAATATTATTTAGTCAATGTTATCAATATTTGGTTGACTGTGACTTTGTGTCAACATAAATATCATTATAGACTAAGAATTTAAGTCTTAATACAAGACTGAAACTTAAGAAAAATGGGACTGATACTCTATGGTATCAGTAGAATAATATATATGACAGAACAAGAATGTATATTTGCAATGTATAATAAATGAAATAAACTGATACTATGGTAGGTAAGGGACTCTTCATCCTTTGCAACTGGTAGGGATCAATCAAGGGACTGAACATGTAAAAGAAAACATGGGACTGAACATGATATACAGTGACTGAATATAAGGATGGACTGAACAAGATCACAGTGGACTGAAATGAATGTGAGTGTCACCATTCAATGACATCCCCCACATGCCACAACCTCAAATCTATTTTAACCTAACAATTCTATTCTAATTAACTAGGTAATTATAATATTGATAACACATAGCAAAGCAAACCCAAAATAATATTCAAAACTGAATTTAGAGCATTGGGTGCTCTTTTGGCCATTTTGTCAAATACTTGGCGTGTGTATCCGTTATGTTACGATACGCTCGTGATACGCACTCCAAATGGATCCAAACTTGACCTAAAGCACACTCACATGTTCTAAACCCCTAATATGACCTAAATTACCAATTTCACAAACCATGGAATTCTATTCTCGAATTTTCCCCAATTTGAATCAAAGTGTGAAGGGAAAATACCTCAAATAGGAAGAGGAGAGTCTAAACTCCTGACTAATGGCAACCCTAATGCATGGGAGTCCCTAGTGAATGCCTCTACACTAATTTAAAGAAAATTAAAGTTTTAGAAAGCTCATACCAATTGGGATACAGATTTTCAATGCAAAAAACCTAGATCAAGAATCCCTTCAGGATCTAAGTGTCCATATGCTCCAAATCTTCCTAAGCTAGACAATAGAGCCTTATCCTCTCCAAAGGGAAGAGAATGAAATTATTTTTAGGAAATTTGGAGACAATTTGAGTGTAGGAGAAAATTTAGGGAAGAACTCCTAAATTAGGGCTAGAAATGAAATAGAAGGAGGAAGAAGAAGAAGTAGTCCTATTAATAGGCAAGGGGAGATGGGGTGGCCGGCCATTAGGGTTTAGATTAGGGTTTTGGGTTAAGGGAAAAATGCCTAAGAAGCCCTTCTAATTTTTCATGACAAGTTATAAAGGAAAAAGGTTTTCTTCTAAGTGAGTGTTTAGTCTAAAAATTTGTAAATGACTTCTAGTTAGATTAGAGACTAACTAAATAAATAAAAATGGGTTTAAAGTTGGTCTAATATCACTAATTAAGTCCACTAGGGTCACTAACATTTATTCTAACTAAAGACTAACCATATTCAATAATAACTAATGCACTATATTAAATATTGTAAATAATTAATCCAAAAATATGATTATTAGTTTTGAAAAATAAATTTATCATTCAATTATAATTTGAAATCGCAATAATAACTAGAAATAGGAAAAAGTCAAAAATATCCCTATTCTGGAAAGTGGTGGTTACACCTTCTAGCCTTCCGTCCTTGCTAATCTTATTTACTCTTCCGTCGTTGTCAATATCCTCTCTGTGTGTCAATAGAACAAGTTACATTTTTTCTTCTTTTTTCCTATTATTATCACATGAACTACCCAAACATTGTTATTTTTTTAATTTATTTGTCTGGAATATCAAATTTATTTTTTGGTTTGAAATATCCTCAATTTCATTAGTATTTTTAATTATGACATATTATTTTGAGTATTATATTTTGTTGTTTTATTTCTTGAATTTTAGGTTGATAATACTATTATATCGTCGTCCATAAAAGAAATTATATGAGCATTAATCTATTGGTGCACCACTTTTAGAGTTTATCTCAGGTCTAAAAGTTTAAAGTTTGGCACTGCTGATGAGAGTTGATCGGCCTCTCATATAATTAACCTCCCGTAACTATTATCAGGAATTCAATATATATATATATATATATATATATATATATATATATATATATATAAAATATATATATATATATATATATATATGGATTTGGACATTTCTTTTCAGATATATTTAAGATATCACTTCATATTATTCCCATAAAGTGGCTTTTTTGACGGAAAGATGGTTTCAAACGAATAGAAATAGCAAAATTGAATAAACCGAATTATAGTAGAAATTTTTTGACTTGTCCCTTACTTCATTTACCATAATTCAAGATGTACCCACACAATTTCCATAATGTAAGAACCCTCCCCCCGCCCTCCACTTTGGATGAAAACCATCCAGGATTAACGGTCAACTTCTTTGACCTAATTTTTTTGATGAAAATACCTCATATTATCTTCTCCCCGCCCCCCTGCCATGGGCAGTCAACGTAGCCCCGTCCCGCCACGGTGATCCCCCTCGCCTGCTGACCCCCCTACTCGTCGTCCCGCCCCTCCCCGTTGCATTGACCCCCCTCCCAGCTTCCCCTATGCTGCTACGCGCGTCGCTGCTCACCGTCGCCGCTACTGCTGCAGGGGGAAGGGGGCGGTGGCGGGGAGAAGGGAGTGGTGGCGGGGAGGGGGGAGCGGTGGCGGGGAGCGGCGACAACGACAGCCTGCTTGCAGAGGGGTGGAGGGGGAGGGGGAGGGGTTTGAGGAAAGCGGAAGAAGACAATGGAAAAGACATTTTGTTCAAAAAAATTTGGTCAAAGCAGTTGACCGTTAATTTCTGACGAATTCCGTCAAAAGTTGAAAGTCTTGTACATTTTGAAAACACTGTGAGGTGCACCCTTAAATATGGTAAATAAAGTGGGAGGTAGTCAAAAAATTTATTATAATAATCTAAAATCGAAATTGAACCAAAATTAGCCATAACCAAAATCGAACCGAATCGCGATAATTGATTTGGTTTAGTGGATTTGTTCGTTTGGACTATTTCTATTCTTAATGGATCGAACTCAAAATTATAATTATGGTTAAATTACATTATAAAAATATAATTTTTATATAAACATTTGTTTGTTGTATTTTATATTTCAGCCCAAAGTTTATTAAATTTGGACTTCAAAACATTTATATTAAATTATAAATATACAAATTTTTAATCATTAGATATAAAAATAATAATTGAATAAATTTACCTATGTATAAATTTTATTCAGTTTTTTGTATGGACAGAAAGGAAATCCAACACCAAAAATGAAGTCGAATAAAAAAATTTGAATATTCAAAACCCACATGAATTTTTTTTTCCAAACCGAACCGTCGGTTCGATTAGTTGGTCCAAAACCGAATTAATGCTTACCCCTACCAAAGACCATTTTAAATCTGCTCAAACTTCAAAAAATGAGAGAGAACACACACACACACATACACACAATATTATTCAATTATAGTCAAATATGTTTTCTAACTCATGTGGTTAAGGTGAGAGGTATTTTTCTAATTGGTTGAATTCGATTTCCTATATTGAATATATATTTTAAATATAAATTTTTTTCAGCAATTTTTTATAATTAATTTTTTAAAAATAAAATGGACCATGATATACATACGTCCATATACATAATAAATCTTAATTCAAATATATTCAAAGTATTTTTCACACATAAAAATAGTTACTTTACAACCCACGGACATTTACTAGTTATCTTATAAGAACCCTCTGTATTATTTATAAAAAGAAAAAGAAAAAAGAAAAATAATAATATATATATATATATATATTTTGAGAACCCCATCATTTTATTCCTTAAAGGCTCAAAATGCCGAAGCCTGAACAAGTATACCCTTAGGCACAAAATTCCGATGCCTATACAAGTATACCAACAAAACACAAAATCTAAACTGGAAGCTTAGTCGAGGATAGACACCCAAAAACTAGTCTGGCCATGCGAACAGAAGTCCTTGATCTTACGGCACTACCTGATCACCTCCCGAATGAGCATTTTAGCGTTGTACTGGTGGCCTTCATATCTCACCTTGGTACGATTCTTCCATAAGACCCACGTAGCAGCAGCGACTACGATCTGGTGACCGTGTGAAGCGTATGCCCACCCGGCTAAGAGATCAAGGAGGCTCCCGCCCTCCTGAGCCTGTCTGCATCGCTGGGACAGCGCTCTCCAGACCTGTACGGGAAGATCCCCCTGGCAGAAGATGTGGTCAATGGTTTTCTTCTGATGCTCTGAGCAACAATTGCAGGCAGAGGCTAAGTTGAATCCAATAAAGTACATAATATCGTCGGTCGGTAACTTTTTTCTAATGGCTCTCCAGATAAGGATGGACCACTTCTTAGGGATGCAAGTCTGCAAGAAGACGGCGGTGATCGGAGAAGGCGTCCCACGATCGCGAGCCACTTATCTAGCTGAGCATACAGAGAAGTCACCTGTCGGACTAGCCGACCATCGTAGCTCGTCAGCATCTGAGCTGATCTTCAGACCTTGTCGACGGATGCACTCTTCCGCTTTATCTCCGGCCCATTCACGGATCTTGTCCCAATCCCAGTCGTTTCTGGTTGCATCCTATAGATCCCTGATCCTGCTGTTCCTCGGAGCCTCCAGAAGGCAGGGAGCAAGGATCTGTAGTTGGCAGCGACCTGTGACGGGTGAATGTGCTTGAAGTATCTGGCCTTCATGAATCTTGTCCATAAATTCTTACTCGTACGGAGCTTCCACCATAGCTTCATCGAGAAGGCATCAGTGATGTGAGATAGTTTAGCGAAGCCCAAGCCCCCATCCTCAGTGGGTTTAGCCATGGTGTCCCAGCTCGCCCAATTATGCTTGACGTGGCCACCACTATGCCCCCAAAAGAAGTTGCTGAGGATGCTTTCGATCGAGGTGAGCACCTTCTTGGGAGGGGAGCATGCAGCAAGGGTATATATGGGAATGGATGTGAGAACGTGTTTGATGAGGATCATCTTGCCGTCCGAGATAAAGTGGCATTGTGCCACCCCTCCAGTTTCTTCCTGATTTTGTTAATGAGGTTTTCGAAAATGCCGGCGTTAGATTTACCATACACTAGGGGGCATTCGAGATATTAAAATGGGGGTGACTAATGGAGAACGAGGTGATGTTGGAGATACTAGCCACGTTCTCTCTTGATGTTGTGGTGGGCATAGATGACACTCTTTTCTGGGTTGATCTTCTAGCCGAAGCAAGAGGCGTATCTTTGCAGGGTGTTGTGGACCACATCCACCGATCCGACATCCCCGGAGGTGAAAATGAGGATGTCATTAGCATGGCCAGGTGAGTGATGATCGGACAGCCGCTGGTGGTATGAAAGTGCTGGACGTATGGGGTGCTGGTCATCTTGTTCAGATTTCTGCTCAAGGCATCCGCTGTGATGATGAATATGGTGGATGATAAAGGGTCTCATTGCCTGACGCCGCGACTCGATTTGAAGAATCCATCGGCTTGACCATTGATAACCGTTGAGAACCACGAGTTGCTGATCGATCTCCAGACGATATTAGTCCAGGATTCCGAAAAGCCAAACCCCCTGAGGACCCAAATTATGAATTGCCAATCCAGCCAGTTATAAGCTTTTTCCATGTCCAGTTTGATCGTGATGTTGCCACCTCTAGCAGGAAGTTTTATGCAGGTGATTAACTCTTGAGCAAGCATGATATTATCCTGGATGTTTCTACCTATGACGAAGCCGCTTTGTTCCTCAGAGATGATCTTGGGGAGCAAGTCTGACATGCGGGATGCGATGATCTTGGAGATGATCTTGTTGGTGAAGGTACACAGACTAATGGGCCGGAAGTCACGAAAAGTTTCAGGGTTATCCTTTCTAAGGATGAGGATCAGGTTGGCGGATAATATGGCTCTTGGGTAAGTTGCTCCCTGGAAGAAGGCCGTAGCCACTTCATGGATGTCCTTCTTGATTATATCCCAACACTCTCTGAAGAAGACCCCCGAGAATCTGTCTAGACCGGGCGCACTGTGTGCATCCAGGGCCCAGACCGCATCTTTTACTTCTTGCTCGGACGGAGGGAGATCCAGCTGGATGTTATCAGTGTCATTGATCAGGTGAGGGATTTCAGCCAGAAAGTTGTTGTCTCTGTGAACCCGCTCTTTGGTGAACAGCTGAGAGTAAAATTTGGCAGCCGCCTCTTGGATACCCCATTGGTTGCTGATGATGTTTCCATAATCGTCTTATATATATATATATATATATATATATATATATATATATATATATATATATATATATATATATATATATATTTTATATATATATATATATTTTATATATATATATATATGCATAGATGCCTGTAGCAAACGAATAAGTAGTATTAATCCTACATTTCACATTGAATAAAATCCTTAGCATATTTCCAAAACATAACGAAAACTCTGCATCACCCCTCTCAAGTCTCAACAGGGCTGAAGTAATGATGAAACAAAAGGAGATTCCCAGGTTTTTTCCTCCACCTCGTATGTATGGTTCCTAGAAATGGTCTGTCAAGCCACATGGTCCTTTTTAACTCTCAAAAAATACATATTGTATGGTTCCTAGAAATGGGATGTCAAGCCATATGGTCCTTTTTAACTCCCAGAAAATACATACATACATCGTCTTCTTTTTTCCAGAATACATATATATATATATATATATATATATATATATATATATATATATATACATATATATACATATATAATATATATATATATATATATATATATATATATATATATATATATATATATATAAATGGTCTATCAAGCCACATGGTCCTTTTTAACTCTCAAAAATACATACATACATCGTCCTCTTTTTTCCAGAATATATATATTTTTTCCAAAATATATATATATATATATATATATATATATATATATATATATATATATATATATATATATATATATATATATATATATATATATATATATATGGTCTGTCAAGCCACATGGTCCTTTTTAACTCTCAGAAAATATATACATACATCTTCTTCTTTTTTATTTTCTGAGAGTTAAAAAGGACCATGTGGCTTGACAGACCATATATATATATATATATATATATATATATATATATATATATATATATATATATATATATATATATATATATATATATATATATATATTTGAGGTGTCCTTTCTCCAAGTCCGACCGTAGCTATATAAGCCACCCAGCCGTCCGAGGGGAATTCGAACCCAAGACATGTGCTTAGGCGGTCCTTCGCACTATATATATATATATATATATGTATATATATATATATATATATATATATATATATATATATATATATATATTCAGAAAACCCCCTCCTTTTATTAAAGACGGCTCGAAAACCGAAGCCGAAACACGTATACAAGGCGCAAAATGCCGAAGCCTATACAAGTATACCACAAAAAGAAAGGGAGGGGGAGGCGAAACAACCGCCAGGAAGTAGGGTAGAGCACTGACCAGAATGCTCTCGAACTGTGGGAGCACAGAGTGCTTCGCTTGCGACATTGGCGGGAAACTTCCTGAATGGGCTGGTCGGCAGAGTATTGGTGACCTTCGTATCTCGTCTTGTTGCGATTCTTCCAAATCACCCACGTAGCGGCCGCTGCAACGATCTGGTGGCCAAGGGAGGCTGAACCCCAAGAGGTCGCTAGATCGTGGAAGCGTCCGCCACCCAGAGCGATGTTGAATAACTGGTTAAGGGTCCTCCAAATACAGTCTGGTAGGGCCCCCTGACAGAAGGTGTGGTCAATTGTATCCATCTGACGCTCAGAGCAGCAGGTGCATGCAGAAGCTAAGCTGATCCCGATGGTGTTGAGGGCGTCGTTTGTGGGTAATTTCTTTTTGATGGCTCTCCACATTAGGAAGGACCACTTCTTTGGGATACAGTTATGCCAATAGTGCGCGATGGGAGTATGCTGCTGCCCGGTACCCTGGATGGCGCATCTCGCCGACCTCACCGAAAAGGCCCCCGACACTTCCAGCTTCCATCTCAGCTCGTCAGCCTCGTCTCCAATGCGTAATCCTCTCGTACGAATGCTGTCCACCGCTTCTTTACTGGACCATTCTCGAATCTGATCCCAGTTCTAGTCTTCGTTGATGGGGTTCCACAAGTCTCTGATTCTGCTACCTCTCGGGATCTCTGTGAGACTTGGGATTATGCTATCCACGACCCATCTCTCCAGGAATGGGTCTGAATCACCCGCACCCAAATGGAGTCTCATCGCAGGCTCGGCAAGGTCACGGCCAATGAGGATGCGACGCCATGCCGCTGAGGATCTGTAGTTGGAAGTAGCCATAAAGGGTAGGTGTGTTTGAAGTACCTGGCTTTTAAAAACCTACTCCATAAGTTGTTGCTCGTGCGCAGTTTCTACCACAATTTCATCGAAAAAGCTTTAACTATGTGAGTGAGTTTGGTAAATCCCAAACCCCCTTCGCCAGTAGGGTGAGCCATAGAGTCCTACCTCATATATATATATATATATATATATATATATATATATATATATATATATATATAGAGAGAGAGAGAGAGCGCTTGTGGGAGGTGAGATGGCACCTCACGAGGGTGGCGGCCATCTCACCATCCTAGCCCTCCATCTCGAATAGAATGGATGGAGGAGGGTGTCCGACGCGGATAGGGAGGGGGCTGGAAGCCGGCAAGCGGCCAGAGCAGAAGGGGGATTAGGGGTGGTGGATGGCCGGCGCGGGAGGGGTGGGGGTGGAGAGGGGTGGCCGGCCGACCGGTATGGGCTGGAGTGGTTTTTGGCCGGCCAGAGGCGGTGGGCGGAGGAGGGGGCGGATGGCGAGGGCCGGCCGGAGCAGTAGGGGGCTGGGGGTGGTGGCCGGCCGGAGGGCGGTGGAAATGGACGGTGAAATGGCCACCACCCTCATTTTTTGGTGAGGTGTCATCTCACCTCCCTCTCTCTCTCTCTATATATATATATATTTTTTTTCTATATATATATATATATATATATATATATATATATATATATATATATATATATATATATATATATATATATATTATATATATATATATATACAATTTGGCTCCTAAATTTTTTGGGTGATATAATCTTCCATTATGTGGCATCTGACATTGTGAGACTCGTCTCACAGTATCGATATTTATATATTGATACGTACTTTTGTACTGTATTTCGTATTTTATTGGTTTTCCAAATATTTTAAAATTTTCTCAACTTATAGATTTTCTTCTTGACTGGTATATCGCCAGAGTACCATTGTATGCCGATGGCATGCCTGTCACTCCCGATTTCTGTTATATGTATTTTTAGTGTACACATACGGAATTATGGCCTTTGTCAGGCGACCCATATTTTGACTTGTCTTTCTTAGCCTTGCTTTGGTTTAATTTTGACTTGGTTTAATTTGGTTTGGTTCAACTTGGTTTGGTTTGGTTTGGTTTAGTTGGTTTGAGATGAGATGAGATGATTTTGTATAAAATCCAAACTTTTCTCTCTCCTCAATTCATTTCATTTACTCATTCTTCTCCATTTGCTCCTCCTCCAAAACCTAAGGCAAGTATATCTTGCCAAATGTTGGACAAATATTATTTTGTTTGTTCTAAACTCTTCCTTACATGATTATAAGCCGCTTTAGAACTTGGAGTTTTTAATTTTCATGGGTGGATTCTTGTAGATCTAAGTTTGTAATATTTTTAGTTTTTCTTGGTTTTGATATATCAAACTTACTTGTTTTCGAAAACTAATTGTTCCATGTGATAGAGAATTTGATTCTACACAATTTTGATCTTTGAAAAGTTAGATTCGACTTGTTTTGAGGAAGTTATGGCCAAATAAGATTTGGACATCTTCTATGTTCATCTGACCTGGTTCTAGCAGGGACGATGAATAGTGTCAGTCCGCATAGATGCATAGTGCCTGGCCGTATAGTGCCAGTCTGTATAGTGCCTATTTTGGTTACATAGTGCTTATTTTGGCTGCATAGTGCCTAATGCCGCATAGTGCCTATTTTGGCTGTTTTTTGCTGTTTTATGTCCTATTTGGCTGATTTGTGGCCAGAATTTCTCCCAACTCTCAACATGAAAGTTGTAGATCTTTAGCTTGGCTTCAAGAATCTTCTTGTTTTACTTTAATTGGAGTTCATATGTGATTGATAACTTCAATCATACTTTTGATCTTTTTGGCATATTTTCTGTACTTGACATTTTTGAGGTTTCCTTCGACTGTAATAAATCTTTATCATGATTAGATAATTTTGTACAGTTAGAGAATAATTATACCCCCTTATATTCTTAACACTAGCAAAGAATCAATTATTGTTTTATGTCAAGTAGTACTTTTATTTATTTCTTCTCCCATGCCATGATACGTCTTTTATCTAATTCTTTCTTACAAGCGATCCTTGTTACATGTTTTCTTTTCTTAGATAGTGGCCCATTGGGGTGCACTAATGGTTTATGTCTTTTCTGTACTTTGTATGCACTTACGTTACATGTCACTTCTTTGCTTGCATGATGGTGTCCCGTCCTGGTGCACTCATGCTACACGTCACTTCTCTACCTATACTAGATAGTGACCCGTTCTGGTGCACTCTAGTACATGTCTTTCTTTGTTTAGATGATGGTGACTCGTCGTGGTGCACTCTTGAACATGTCTTTATATGCTAACATGACAGTGGCCCGTCGTGACGTACTCTTAACAAGTAACCTTAACAAGATAACTCTTGATAGGGTCCGTTGTGGCACACTCTTGATATGATAAGTAAACCAAACATGACATGTGTAATCAAGATGTTATTGTGATGGCTATTTTCCCTTGTTAATGTAACTCTTTTGCACACCGTGGTTGAATTTATTGTGTATGTGTGAACAAGCTACATGTCTCGTCTGCATCATACGTAGGACATGAATTCCTGGTTACCACGGTCAGGAATTCATACTGAATATGACTAGGTTAATGAGTAGATTAATCAAGTAGTTCATATAGAGAGAATTCTCAGTCACAGGCGATCCTGTTATCTAGGCACTTTAATTGGACTTGTAGCCTGCCGACGAGTAGGACGCATTTCCAGCATGCTGTCATGTATTGTACCCCCAAGTCACCTAATACAACTCTCTCAACTTGCAACTAGATAACCTGGATAGTCTGCAGGACTTGTGACTATGGGAATATCACGTTGCATCTTGTTAGTAACTAGGCTTGTGATAACCCTAGTTAGTTAAAGTAGCAAGTCGTACTCATTGCTTGGCCGTGAATGATGGATGGAGTCAGTCCAGTCCAGTCTAGTTTTATCTAGACAGTGTCCGTATATTTATTTCAGTACATTGTTGTTCGTGCTTTACTATTGTCGATGAATGATCAGAGGCTGAATTCTGTTCAGGAGAAGGGGTACAACCCCAGTCCTTGTTTGGTTTACGGGTTATAACTCGTCTTCCAAAATAGCTCCCAAGTCATCTTATCATTTGCCGTCCTATTCAGAACTCGTACGTTCTACGTGATCCCTATGTTGTACAATAATTAGAGACTAAGTTCTGTTCAGGAGAAGGGTTACAATCCCGGTCCTTGTTTGGTTTACGGGTTGTAACTTGGCTTCTGGAATAGTTCCCAAGTCATCTTATCATTGTCGTTCTACATATTTCTCACATGCTTTCATGCCCTAGTTATCTCTCATTCTCACAAGTCCAGTTATCTCACAAGTCATACATGATCCCTATGCTGGGTCACCATGTTTTCCTGACCCGGCTATCTCACATGCTTACATGACCCGTTGATTTTACATATTCTTAAGCTTCCGTTTACTTAGCATGTCTACACTTTACATTATGTCACATGTTAATTACCTTACGTCACATAATGCTTTACTTATTGTCTTTTCTATTCTCGGAATAAGTGTATTGGTAGTACATGAGTCTCGATCCACATCTACTTATTTGTATTTCTAATCGTTGATATGTTAATTATTGCTGGTTTTACTTCATAAGTTTGGCTTCTTTTGTGGTACTTTCTATTTGGGGTCTGACCCCACTGGTTTTGTTTGGCCAGATCTGATAGAGGAGCCCGAAGGATCTTCCGTACCATCTACTCGACGGTGACCATCCGGAGCGCCAGAGTACCTGAGTGGGTTTTTTGTTTTATTCTCCCATTTGATATGTATATTATTTTTTTGTGGTGTTTAGCCTCCGAGCACGTGTTTTAGCTTGTGCTTTTGGACCTTGACATTTAGCCTACGGGCCAAAACATGATGTGCGTATTCTTGACTGTAGCTAGAGCTTATCATGTGTGAATATTGCTCTTGCTAGTTCTCCATTTTGAATTACTAACTTCATGATCATCCATGTATATATGGTTTGGGATGCTTTACTATTGTATGTCTGATGATCATACATCTTGCTCCTTGTATAATTGTCTGTGATTGAGATACCTAGGATTGTTTAACCTAGGATCGACTGTTGGCTTTTGTCACGCTCCGATCCCGCTAGGGTCGTCCAACTTGCCTGGGTCCCCGCGGGATCGTTCGTCCTCGCTAAGACGTGATGCCGTACAAGCCTAAGTTGCGCTTGCACAAGGCCATGTACCTGCATAAAATAACTAGTCAAGCAAAAACACACGCACGCACCCATTTATTACAGAAAACCAAATATTGGACACAGAGATTTGAAATAGAAATACTTCTTTTATTGATAAACTTGATAGGAATACAAGTACAAAGCTTTGCAAACTCAAATTTGTCTTATCTTGGCTACATGATTCTCTTTAAAACTCTCTTTTGAAAATAGTCGCAATGTCCATACATCATATCCCTTTAATACATGCTGGAAATGAAAAGACACCTTCAAAGGAAAAGAAACTTGTAACATGACTGGAAAAAAAATGAAGCTTCGAGGCAGTCCACAGCTTTACTGGGCTAGACGAGCTTTAGTGCCTCACTTAAAAATCCCCCTGTCTCCTTTGCTTTCTGAAAAGGATACCCATAACGTGGATCAGCACACATCATGTACTGGCGAGTGGTTTTTGGTCGAACTCACAAATATCTGCACTAATTTAATATGTGAAGCTACATATTTACTAGTGATCTTTCTACTTATCTAGTTTTTTTTTTAACAATTCATATGAAATATGACAGCAAAAATATTTCATAAGTAACTTACCCATCGCCGACAGTCATCCCTGTACAAAATAGGTAAGCACAATTTGTATATGTATATAACAGTGTTAGGTTTTACAATAAGATTTGTTCATATGTATGTCCTAACTACATGGTGGTCCATGGGCCCGTCCCCCATGATTAGCCGCTGGGACTCAATGGTTCAGCTCGTCGCTAAGGACACAACATTCCCGAGGTGTAGCATTTACCTCGGGGTGCTATTACAATCTCTCCTATGCCGATCGATTCCAAGTACCCCCAGAATCGTCGAGAGACTATTACCTTGTTAACAAGTGGTCCGAGTCCAATGCATGACTTATTCTTTTTTATCAGATAAAACTTAACAGTGCAACAGATAGCGACCAGTTCATAACTAGCCTTAATCGTTCGGTCATTCATTAGCATTCAGTTCTCATTCGGTCATTCGTAACATTCAATTCTCATTCGGTCATTCGATAGCATTCAATAGAAATTTATTTCCTTTGTAGTCATTCATTAGCATTCATTCTTATTCTTATCTTTTGTTGTTATTGGTATAGTTGATCAGAGGGACGCAACAAAAGAGTGGACTAGAGATCATTTTTATTAGGGCGTACAAATAAATGCATGCCCGGTTAAAGCAACTCACCGAGATGAATCTTAGTTGAGAGAATGAGGAACTTCACGCGCCGTTCACGAACAGTTCACGCGTCCTACATTGGCACCAACAGTTGATTAGTATACTTCGGTCTCTTTCTCTCAAGATTCGGAATGAATGTGAAATACGATAAAAGCGAACAATAAAAACCAATCATCGAAAACAACATGAAAATACATTCATCATAACCAAGTAGCGAAAGAAAACATCCAACAAAACTCTTGGATTCATTTCAATAGAAGCCAATCCATCAATTGGAAAGGTTCATTGCATTTCATCCGTGATCAATCGATATCGGCAAAGGTTTCCCCAAATACTCAGTTCAAGACTGAGTCAGCAAGCCGTAGGTATTACGTAGTGGACCGCGAGGAGCGGGGCACTACATAATAACCCACTGAGAAAAAATCGTGTCCTCAAAACTTAAGAAACAAACTCATCTCCACTAGTATTAAATTCAGGATCAAGTAAGGTGGAGAGATTATAGACGCACGATATCGCAATGTTGACATTCCGCAACTGCTGATTGTGAGGATTGTTTCGAAGCGGTGGTGGTCCTGGCAGTGGCCCATGCTCTTCATTATTATTTCTTTATTTCGGGCAGTTCTTGACGGTATGGTCCGTACTTCCATAGCCGAAACATGATCTGTTAGCGAAATGACAGACTTTGTTGGTGTGCCCATGACGACCGCAGTAGGTATACTCAGTTCTACGGTGCTGATCACTGTTTGTCTTATTTTCTCCCTTGGTCTTTTTCTCTCCATCGTGGTACCTCTTTGTAGGCTGATTGCGACTGTACTGCATCTTTGCTGACGCCTTCTTCAGGCTAAATTGTTCCACCTATAGCGCCGCCTCAAAGGCCTGAGAGTACGACCTAAATTCTTGGTTCAGCACACTCAACTGAATGTCATCATTCAGACCTTCAACGAACCGATCTATGCGAGTCTGTTCCGTGGGTAGCATAACAGTAGCAAAATTTTCCAACTTAGCAAATTCAGATTCATAGTCCTCCACGGACATATTCCCTTATTTCAGTGTGATGAAGTCATTCTCCATTTTTTTGCTCATGGCTGGAGGCAGATATTGATCCAGAAACGTCTTCTTGAACGAGGCCCAAAAAATCTTCCCATTCCTAGCCGTTGCGAGCAGCGTCGGCTTCTTTGCCTTCCACCAGTCCTTTGCCCGCAGTCGTAGTAGCAGAGCGGCACACAATACCTTCTTGCTACTCGGAACTACGAATGTGAACAGACTTTCCATTTTATCGATCCAGTCCACCACCTTGTCTGGTGATGTCCTGCCCTTAAATTCTGGAGGTTTCACATCCAAGAAGTCCTTTGTCTTAAAGGAAGAGTGTCTTTGTGCCGACTGGGGTTCGTCTCTGTCCACGGGCTCAATCTCGGGTGTTCCCGTTGGTTTGGTCGCTGCGATGGTATCTCGATTTGTCGCAAGTGTAGTTACCAGTTGGGTCAAGGCATCCAACTGCTTCTGTTGGGCCTCCAGTCGGGCCTGTTGCATTTAGCCACGCTCCTCATTGTCCTGCCTTTGTAGTTCCAACAAGGTCATGATCCGTTCTATCGGATCGGTCGAGGCAGATGGGCGAGAAGGAGCTATTTCTCTACAAAATAGTATAACTTCTGTTAGTCTTATAAAAATATTATGGACTTATTGTACGGGGCATTAGTTTTCATAACTCAAAATCGGGACTTTTGAAAGCCATCAAAATACTTTATATATACTTTTTTCGAAAACGATATTTGTAAGAGGCCAAGGACGTAAAACCGTGTTCTGATACCACTTTGTCACACCCCGATCCCGCTAGGGTCGTCCGTCTTGCCTGGATCTCTGCGGAATCGTTCGTCCTATCTAAGACGTGATGTCGTACATGCCTAAGTTGTGCTTGCACAAGGCCATGTACCTGCACAAAGTAACTAGTCAAGCAAAAATACACGTACGCACCCATTTATTGCAAAAAACCAAATATTGGACACAGAGATTTGAAATGGAAATACTTCTTTTATTGATAAACTTGATAGAAATACAAGTACAAAGCTTTGCAAACTCAGATTTGTCTTATCTTGGCTACATGATTCTCTTTAAAACTCTCTTTGAAAATAGTCACAATGTTCATACATCATATCCTTTTATTACATGCTGGAAACGAAAAGACACCTTCAAAGGAAAAGAAACTTGCAACATGACTGAAAAAGAAAATGAAGCTTCGAGGCAGTCCACAGCTCTACTGGGCTAGACGAGCTTTAGTGCCTCACTTGAAAATCTTCCTGTCTTCTTTACTTTCTGAAAAGGATGCCTACAACGTGGGTCATCACACATCATGTACTAGCGAGCGGCTTTTGGCCGAACTCACAAATATCTGTACTAATTCAATATGTGAAGTTACATATTTACTAGTGATCTTTCTACTTGTCTAGGTTATTTTTAACAATTCATAAGAAACATGACAGCGGAAATATTTCATAAGCAACTTACCCATCGTCGACAGTCATCCATGCACAAAACAGGTTAGCACAATTTGCATATGTATATAAGAAGCATTCTTTACCAACAGCAATCAGTGTAGGTTTTGTAATAAGATTTGTCCATATGCATGTCCTAACTACATGGTGGTCTATGGGCCCGTCCCCCATGATTAGCTGCTGGGACTCAATGGTTTAGCTCGTCGCTAAAGACACAACATTCCCGAGGTGTTGCATTTACCTCGGGGTGCTATTACAATCTCTCCTAGGCCGATCGTTTCCAGGTGCCCCCAGAATCGTCGAGAGACTATTACCTTGTTAACAAGTTATCCGAGACCAATGCATGACTTGTTATTTTTATTAGATAAAACTTAACAGTGCAACAGATAGCGACCAGTTCATAACTAGCCTTAATCGTTTGGTCATTCATTAGCATTCAGTTCTCATTCGGTCATTCGTAACATTCAATTCTCATTCGGTCATTCGATAGCAATCAATAGCAATTTATTTCCTTTGCAGTCATTCATTAGCATTCATTCTTATTCTTATCTTTTGTTGTTATTGGTATCGTTGATTAGAGGGATGCAACAAAAGAGTGGACTATAGATCATTTTTATTAGGGCGTATAAATAAATGCAAGCCCGATTAAAGCAACTCATCGAGATGAATCTTAGTTAAGAAAAGGAGGGACTTCACGCGCCGTTCACGAACAGTTCATGCGTCCTACATTGGCACCAACAGTTGATTAGCATACTTCGATCTCTTTCTCTCAAGATTCGAAATGAATGCGAAATACGATGAAAGCGAAAAATGAAAACCAATCATCAAAAACTCATTCATCAAAACCAAGCAGCGAAATAAAATATCCAACAAAACTCTTGGATTCATGTTAATAGAAGCCAATCCATCAATTGGAAAGGTTTATTGTATTTCATTCGTGATCAATCGATACCGGCAAAGGTTTTTCCAAATACTCAGTTCAAGACTGAGTCAGCAAGACGTAGGTATTAGTAGTGGACCGCGAGGAGCGGGGCACTACATCTTGTAAGAGTAACCCCCGTGTCTTGACAACTTATACGTAATTTTAGAGTACTGGTGTACTTTGGAATTGTGTAGCTGGCCTTGTCCGTCCCCACTTGCCAATATTCTAGTTTTGGGGCGTGACACAGGTTTTAGTGGTGGCCCATACAGGTCTGATTTATCAGATATATGGGGGTTACTGATATTTAAATATCTAGTCACAATTCTCCTTTATTGATATCTTCATATTATTCTATATCTCTTATCATTTGACCTGATATCTGCCTTGATCGTTGATCCCTTCTGTTCTCTCGATTTGATCCTTGTGTCCTTCAACTTTCAGGGACACTGTTCTTAATCCTTCCGATTTCCTTGTTCGGGTTCTGCCGATGGCAGGTCAACAATCTTCTGTCAGGCCAGTTGTGGAGGATCAGTCTCAGTATTCAGATACAGAGTCCAGAGTTGACCCGAGTACAGCAATGTCAGTCAATCCCGATCAGCCAGCTGTGCCAGTACAATCAGTAGTCCGAGCGGAGGTAGTTCCAGATCAGCCTGATGTACCTGCACTCATAGGGATTATCAAAGAAATGATGGAGTCATAACAACGACGAGATCTCGTTCTCTAGCAGAGTATCCAGATGTTGATAGACCGAAGTGAGCAAGGAATATCCAACGAATTTCAAGCCGAGGACTTGCATCTAGAGGAAGTACAGATTGGAGCCAGACAGTATCACTCATCCAGCCAGTCAGCATATCAGCCCGACCTACCGTAGAGACAGTACGAGAGCAAGAGCATATAGCCAGGAGGACCGAATCTAGAACTGAGGGTCGTAAGAGGTACCATTCATCTGTATCAGGCTTTTTCACCCCGAAGTCCATCACAAGTGCCAGCAGACCAACGTCCATACCAGCACCAGAAGTTACCAATCGTATGTTCCTTCTGTAGAAGGGGAGGACACACTCATCTTACTTGTCGAAGGGCTAACCTTCTATGTTTAGCGTACGGATCACCAGACCACATGATAGGGATTTGTCCCCAGAGGAGTTCAGCTGGATCTTCATCCTTCCAGCCTTCCAACCAGTAGGCACCAACGCCAGTTCAGCAGAGGCGAGCTCAGAGGCCTTCATCGACACAATCCTGTGCATTCCATCCAGAGAGGCCTCAACAGTATAGGCAGGCCTAGGCTCAGAGGCAGCAAGACCAGTAGTAGTATCAAGCAGAACAAGTAGCATGTACCTATTGTGGCAAGATAGGGCATCTCAGATCAGTTTATCGGACGGCCACTAGGCGATGCTTCCGTTGTGGAGTAGAGGACCATTCAATTAGCACTTGTCCCTATCCGGTATCTCGAAGACGACCAACTACACCATATATACCACTACAGTCCTTTCAGTCACCTCAATCATCACCTCCAACAGTGGATGAGCAGTTGGGGCCAATACTAGATATTCAACCATTGGCACAGTATCCTTTGCCATCGCGAGCTCAGAGGATCAGGAAGCTCAGAGCACAGTTGAATGTGCAGTACCAGAAGCAGCTCTAGTATTTACATGAGGGTAATACCTTGGAAGTCTCAGGTACCATCTTCATGGTCTTCTTTCAGTTATGACCTTTGGATCTATCTTTCAGTAGTAGGCCAGTTAGTGGCAGTATATCTTGAGTTCTTGCAGACAACCTTGTATTCTATCTGTAGGTGGAGTACAATGACCGGCTTGACTTATTCGGAAGTAAAGGCGGGTTTCTCTTTCCACTCTTCTGTCTTTGTACCTCAAGATACGTGATAATTATTACATGTCTCGACTACGACGATACGTCCTGGGTAGTGTCATTTCTTAGACTAAGTCATTGGTACCGACTTACTTTGAGACTTGACCTTTATTCATTTTGGAGTCAGCGTAGGCCAGCGAGGACGTTGGTCCCTACTCAACTGACTCAGAAGACATATTTGTTCATATGCCTCCAGCCCTTCTTTATTGTGGTTGTGTTATTGCTTATGCATTTATTATATTACTGTTGCCTTCAATTACTTATATGCCATACTTTGTTTTATGAAGATAGTTGTATTTTCTTGAGCTTTTATTTTGGTTATCTTGTTCGACTAGCTTTAGAAAATTCCGAGGACAAAAATTTTCTAAGGATGGAAGAGTTGTGAGACTCGTCTTACAGTATCGGTATTTATATACTGATACGTACTTTTGTACTGTATTTCGTATTTTATTGGTTTTCGGAACATTTAAAAGTTTTCCAACTTATAGATTTTTTTCTTGACCGGCATATTGCCAGTGTACCATTGTATGTCGACGGCATGCCTGTCACTCCTATTTTCTATTATACATATTTTCAGTGTACGTATACGGAATTCTGGCCTTTGTCAGGTGACCCGTATTTTGACTTGTCTTTCTTAGCCTTGCTTTGGTTTAATTTTGACTTGGTTTAATTTGGTTTGGTTCAACTTGGTTTGGTTTAGTTGGTTTGAGATGAGATGGTTTTGTATAAAACCCAAACTTCTCTCTCTCCTCCATTTATTTCATTTACTCCTTCTCCATTTGCTCCTCCTCTAAAACCTAAGGCAAGTACATCTTGCCAAATGTTGGACAAATATTATTTTTTTTTGTTCTAAACTCTTCCTTACATGATTATAAGCCTCTTTAGAACTTAGAGTTTTTGATTTTCATGGGTGGATTCTTGTAGATCTAAGTTTATAATATTTTAGGTTTTTTTTTGTTTTGATCTATCAAACTTACGTGTTTTCGAAAACTAATTGTTCCATGTGGTAAAGAATTTGATTCTACACAATTTTGACCTTTGAAAAGTTAGATTTCGACTTATTTTGAGGAAGTTATAGCCAAATAAGATTTAGACATCTTCTATGTTCATCTGACCTGGTTCTGGCAGGGACGATAAATAGTGCCAGTCCACATAGTGCCGCATAGTGCCTATTTTGGCTGTTTTATGCCCTATTTGGCTGATTTGTGGCCAGAATTTCTTCTAACTCCCAACATAAAAGTTGTAGATCTTTGTCTTAGCTTCAAGAATCTTCTTGTTTCACTTTAATTGGAGTTCATATGCGATTGATAACTTCAATCATAGTTTTGATCTTTTTGGCATATTTTTTGTACTTGACGTTTTTGAGGTTTTCCTTCGAGTGTAATAAATTCTTACCATGATTAGATGATTTTGTACAGTTAGAGAATAATTGTGCCCCCTTATATTCTTAACACTAGCAAAGATTCAATTATTGTTTTATGTCAAGTAGTACTTTTATTTATTTCTTCTCCCATGCCATATACGTCTTTTATCTAATTCTTTCTTACATGTGATCCTTGTTGCATGTTTTCTTTTCTTAGATAGTGTCCCGTTGGGGTGCACTCATGGTTTATATCTTTTTTTGCTTTGTATGCACTTACGTTACATGTCACTTCTTTGCTTGTATGATGGTGGCCCGTCGTGGTGCACTCATGCTACACGTCTCTTCTCTACATATACTTGATAGTGACCCGTTCTGGTGCACTCTGGTACATATCTTTCTTTGTTTACATGATGGTGACTCATCGTGGTGCACTCTTGAACATGTCTTTACATGCTAACATGATAGTGGCCCGTCGTGACGCACTCTTAACAAGTAACCTTAACATGATAACTCTTGATAGTCATCCGTTGTGGCACACTTTTGATATGACAAGTAAACCAAACATGACATGTGTAATCGAGATGCTGTTACGACGGCTATTTTTCCTTGCTAATATAACTCTTTTGGACACTGTGGTTGAATTTATTGTGTATGCGTGAACAAGCTACATGTCTCGTCTGCATCATGCTTAGGACATGAATTCCTGATTACCACGGTCAGAAATTCATACTGAATCTGACTAGTTTATTGACTAGATTGATCAAGTAGTTCATATAGAGAGATTTTTCAGTCAAAGGCGATCCCGTTATCTAGGCGCTTTAATTGGACTTGTAGCATACCGACGAGTAGGGCACATTTCCAGTACGCTGTTATGTGTTGCATCCCTAAGTCACCTAATACACTCTCTCAACTTGCAACTAGATAACCTAGATAGTCTACAAGTCTTATGACTGTAGGAATATCTCGTTGTATCTTGTTAGTAACTAGGCTTGTGATAATCCCACTTAGTTAAAGTAGCAAGCTGTACACATTGCTTGACCATGAATTGTGGATGGAGTCAGTCCAGTCCAGTCTAGTTTTATCTAGGCAGTGTCCATATGTTTATTTCAGTACATTGTTGTTTATGCTTTACTATTGTCGATGAATGATCGGAGGCTGAGTTCTGTTCAGGAAAAGGGGTACAACCCCGGTCCTTGTTTGGTTCACATGTTGTAACTCGGCTTCCGGAATAGCTCCCAAGTCATCTTATCATTTGTTGTCCTATTCAGTAATCACACGTTCTACGTGATCCCTATGTTGTACAATAATTAGAGACTAAGTTCTGTTCAGGAGAAGGGTTACAACCCCGGTCCTTGTTTGGTTTACGGGTTGTAACTTGGCTTCTGGAATAGTTCCTAAGTTATCTTATCATTGTCGTTCTATATAGTTTTCACATGCTCTCATGCCCTAGTTACCTCTCATGCTCACAAGTCTAGTTATCTCACAAGTCATACATGATCCCTATGCTGGGTCACCATGTTCTCTTGACCCGGCTATCTCACATGCTTACATGACCAATTAATTTTACATATCCTCAAGCTTTCGTTTACTTAGCATGTCTACACTTTACATTATATCACATGTTAATTACCTTACGTCACATGATGCTTTACTTATTGTCTTTTCTATTCTAGGGATAAGTGCATTAGTAGTGCACGAGTCTCGATCCACATCTACTTATTTGTCTTTCTAACCGTTGATATGTTAATTATTGCTGGTTTTAGTTCATAAGTTTGGTTTCTTTTGTGGTACTTGCTATTTGGGATCTGACCCTACTGGTTTTGTTTGGCCTGATCTGATAGAGGAGCCCGAAGGATCTTCCTTACCATCTACTCGACGGTGACCATCCGGAGCGCCAGAGTACCTGAGTGGGTTTCTTGTTTTATTCTCCCACTTGATATGTACATTATTCTTTTGTGGCGTTTAGCCTCCGAGCACGTGTTTTAGCTCATGTTTTTGGAACTTGACATTTAGCCTACGGGCCAAAACATGATGTGCATATTCTAGACTATAGCTAGAGCTTATCATGTGTGACTATTGCTCTTGCTAGTTCTCCATTTTGAATTACTAGCTTCATGATCATCCATGTATATTTGGTTTGGGACATTTTACTATTGTATGTCTGATGATCATACTTCTTGCTCCTTGTATAATTGCCTGTGATTGAGATACCTAGGATTGTTTAACCTAGGATCGACTGTTGGCTTGTAGGAGTAAACCCCGTGTCTTGACAGTTTATACGTAATTTCAGAGTACTGGTGTACTTTGGAATTGCGTAGCTGGCCTTGCCCGTCCCTACTTGCCAATATTCTGGTTCTGGTGCGTAACAGACATGGCAACTTACATGGCAATTGACATGTCATGCTATAACCCAAAAAATGTATTGTTAATAGTAATGCTAATTTTAATTTAATGATAATATTAATTTTAATGTTAATGTTAAAATTAATGTTAATATTAATATTAATATTAATATTTAATTTGATATTAATTTTAATTTTAATATTAATTTTAGTGCTAATTTAATTTAATGTTAATATTAATTTTAATTTTAATGTTATTGTTAAAGTTAATATTAATGTTAATGTTAACTTTAATATTAACGTTCATGTTAATACTAATATTAATTTTAATGTTTAATTTTGTCATGTTAACTTTCTTGTCATCATCCACGTCATATGTCACATAATAGGAGACGATAATTCCCAAATTGTTTGGGAGCCAAATAACATTTTTGATATATATATATATATATATATATATATATATATATATATATATATATATATATATATATATATATATATATATATAATAAAATATATATATATATATATATATATATATATATATATATATATATATATATATATATATATATATATATATATATATATAATAAAATATATATATATATATATATATATATATATATATATATATATATATATATATATATATATAAACTGAAACAAACTGAAACCATTGGCTATCCCAAAACAATCCAAACTCAGTTTCATGTCTAAAAAAAACTAATATTCTAGTATTCTAAATCCCGTCGCTCAGTGAGAGTGAAGCCAGCTGATCAGTAGGTGTCCCAGGCTGCTACGCGACATTCCTAAGGGCATCCATAGCCTCGGCCACTTTTGCCTTCAGAGCTTCTGAGGACTCCAGCAGATGCAATACTTCAGTCTGATCCATCTCCAGAAGCATACCAGTCACCTTAGCCGCAGATTCATGCTCCAGCTGGTCCATAAGTGGGTAGTGGCTCTCTCCAAGCATCGTCCTCTGCTGCTCAGGACTTGCATTGGCCAGGGCTGATGCCAAAGCTCCTATAGGAATTGGCTGCGACAAGCCAGCATCCCTCATGGGCATGCCCCCTAGGTCGTAAGGGATAGAGAGCATTCTTCCAGCTACACTGGTCATTGGAACATCATGCATGTTGCGCCCAGGAGGATAATGATAGACACGACCACCTCTCGGAAGCATCTGCTGCTGAATTATCGGTACAAGGTGCTGTGGCTGTTGGACAGGCCCACCACCAGGACGTCTTCCCCCTGGCCTTTGGGGTTGCTGACCATGCTGGACCATTGGAACGAAGAAATTGGGCATAGGAGCACCCCCAGGCCTCATCCCAGGAACAAATTGCTGCTGGTAGCCAAATCCAGTCTGTTGAGAAATGAGTGCAGGAGGGGCTTGACCATAAAATAGGTGTTGTCCAAGCCCAGGAGCAACGGGTGGATACATTTGCATGCGAGGAGCAACATTAGGAGGCATCGCTACTGGACGCATTTGGGAAAATTGAGCCTGTAACCTTGCTCTTCTATCCTCTTTGCGTTGAGCAACTGCAACATAGAGAGGTTTGCTGCCAATCATCTTCCCATTCATATCATTAAGAGCACGAGCCGCATCTTCAGGAGTAGAGAAAGCAACAAATCCAGATCCCCTGCTAATGCCATTCGGATCTCGTATAACCTTGCAAGATGTAATTGTACCAAATTCTGAGAACAGTTCTCTAAGTTTATCATCCCCAACTGTATCATCCAAGTTCTTTAGGTACAAGTTCACACCTTGAAATTTGTCAGCAACCTCCTTTACAGTCTGATCAAATTTACCCTTTAGTTCTACTTCCCTTTCAGACTTCTTCTGTGCTTTTCCAACATACCACTCCTTGTCATCAAACTTCTTCCCATTAAGCTCCTCTACAGCTCGAGCAGCATCTTCAGGCTTAACAAAATTAACAAACCCAAAGCACTTGGATTTTCCATCACCCTCCCTCATTACAACAGCACTTGATATTTCTCCATATTGTCCAAAAACTTCTTCAAGTTGTTCTTTTGTTGTACTTTCTGAGAGGTTCTTAACGAACACATTACTAAATATAGACTTGTCTACAGAATTGTCTCTCTCCTGCTTGCGGAGAAATGGCCCGACATAAACCTGTTTCCCATTCAGCAACATGTCATTTAACTTGCTTATGGAATTTTCTGCTGCCTCTTCTTGTTCAAATTGAACAAATCCATAACCTTTTGACTGGCCAGATTGATCAGTTGCAACCTTGCAAGAAAGAATGCCTCCTAATGCAGAAAATGTATCATAAAGCGCTTTGTTGTCTATACCCTTATCCAGATTCTTGATGAATATATTAGCTGCCCCACTTCTACGTGTGCTGGGGTCATGGTTTGAATACATTATTCTGATAGGCTTTCCGTTGAAAGGAGTATAGTTCAGCATATCCAATGCCCTCGTGGCATCGTGCGGGCTGCTATAGTTAACATACGCGTAGCCGAGCGACGCGCGGGTGGTGATGTCGCGGCAGACCCTGACCGACACCATGGGACCCACCTGGTTGAAGACGTCGTAGAGCTGCGCGTCGGTCACGCTCGCATCCAGATCCCCGACGTACTACGACGTCGACGGGAACTGGTTCGCGCCGGCTCCGGCGGCGTCTCCCGCCGCCGCCCCCGACTGTGCTCCGTTTGCTCCCCCGACGATCTGGGCTTGGATCGGGACCTGCACCTGCGCCATCTCTCACAAAGTCGGTAACTTTTTTGATTTTTGGGGGATTTTTTGGGGGTGGGTCGGAGATCTGATAGAGAATCGGTGATTCTTGGGTCGAAATTTAGGGGTTTTGAAGGGATTTTTTGGATTTTTTTTCTCGAGATTTGGAGAATTTGGGGATTTCTAGAGAGAGAAAGAGGGGGTTGTCGAGAGAGAGAAAATTAGGGTTTGGGAGGGCAGCCCGAACTGCATCGCTATATATATATATATATATATATATATATATTTTTTTTTTTTTTTATATATATATATATATATATATATATATATATATATATATATATATATATATATTGAAAGAAGGTAATTGTGGCGAACGCTCCTACCGGGAATCGATCACCTGACCACTCGGGCCGCATGCATCTCTCTTAACCCGAGTGGTCAGGAGATCGATTCCCGGTAGGAGCGTTCGCCACAATTACCTTCTTTCAATATATATATATATATATATATATATATATATATATATATATATATATATATATATATATATATATTATGTTTCCGGAATCGCTTCCACTGGGATTCGAACCCTTGACCACTCGGGCCTCATACTTCACCACTACCACTTGACCCCTAAAGCGATTCCGAAAACTATATATATATATATATATATATATATATATATTCTTCTACTGGAATAACTTATTGTACAAATTTACCGTATGGTTCTCATCTAAATCTCTTTTTCGTTTAAAGATAAATTAAATCTCTCCTTTTAAAAAAACATATCTTTATTTTAAAGATAAGTCTATTTATTTTTTAAATAGTGAGAGATTTATTTATTTATTTTAAAAAATAGAGATCGATAAGTTAATTTTATATTTTTTAAAATAGAGATGGATTTGTTTTTTAAAAAAAAAAATCTATCTTTAAACATAAATATGCCTTTAAAAATTATATTTCTTAAAAAAATGTTAACGTAAAAATTGTATTTAAAAGTACTCGTTTTAATGTTAACTTAATATTAATGTTAATATTATTTCTGATGTTAACTTTTCAGTGTTAATGTTACTGTTGATACTAATGTTAACTTTTAAGATTAGCTTTAACATTTAAATTAAAATTAATGTTAAAATTAAAAATTAAACTAATATCAACATTTATATTAAGTTTAAAAATAAAATTTGAAATATAATTTTCAAACATATGTTTATTTCTAAAGATAGATTTTTTTAAAAAAATCTATCTCTATTTTAAAAGTAAAAGAAATAATTTATCTATCTATATTTTTAAATAAATAATTTATCTACCTCTATTTTTAAAAATAAATAAATCTCTCTCATTTTAAAAATAAATAGATAGATAAATTTTATTTTTTTAATATAGAGATATGTGTGTTTTTTAAAATGATAGATTTAAATTTTAAAGGGAAAAAAATTCAGAAGAGAAACATACGTATATGTTGGCCTGATATGTTTTAATTTTTTTCTCTATTGTAAAAAATTGGTTTATTCCGTCAACTTATCCCATATATATATATATATATATATATATATATATATATATATATATATATATATATATATATATATATATATATATATAAGTTAGATATTTGAGCTCGGGTATACTCGAGTAGACTAAGATGGACTAGATATAGAATGACTCGTGTAAAAAAAAGAAAGTATATTTTCATTGTTTGCGAAACTTGCAACACATACCGCTCCTATGTTTTTTAAACTTTATATTTGCGAAATTTGTTCATATTTTCATACGTATAAACATGGTCTAACATAGCAATGTCATTTTATAGTTTTTAAACTTTTATCCTATTGGTTTAATATGGCAATGACTCATATTACAATGTAAATCATTGGTGTTGGGAACGAAACACAAAAATTGTTCGTCCCATAAAACCAAAGAGCTATGACAGAACCGAGAAAAAAATGCAGTACCCAAATTGCCACAAACACAAAGAACCAAATAACACAAACACACAATGATTTTACGTGAAAAAACAAATGGGCCACAATCACGAAGAACCAAACAAAGCAAACACACAAGGATATAATCACGAAGAACCAAACAAAGCAAACACACAAGGATATTATGTGAAAAAACAAATGGGTCAGAACTCCACGATAAGGGAAAACAAATGGGCCAGAACACGATAAGGGAAAAAAATAGTATCGTCGACAGCAGGGTTCGAACTTGCGCGGGCGAAGCCCAACAGATTTCAAGTCTGTCTTCTTAACCACTCGGACATATCGACGTTTGCGACAAGTAGTCGCCATTATTTTTCTTTAGAGTACTCGGACCAACAATGATATTTACTCGTAGAAGCTAGCTTTCTTCAAGCTACAAGAGAGGGATGTTAACTTTGCAAGCAGATGGAGAAGAGAGAGGTGTATAGGCGAGTCGTCGTCACTTGTTCGTGAGAAGCTTGATCATTAGATCAGTTGCTGCTTATGTAAGTACTAATAGATCGGGGTTTCCATGTACTGCACATGTTGCAAGACCATAGCTTCATAATTGATTCAACAAATCCTTTATATCAGAGAGAATTTTTATGTTGTATTCATGTTCGGTGCAAGTATTACAGGAAAAGACTTGCATGGTTAGCTATTTCAAACAAATCGATATGCACAAGTCATGGTTCAACCTAAAATCTAGATGGAGAGCCATACAGAGAAAGGATGATAAATAAAATTAAAAAACAAATTGTAAGCAAAGAATAATAAAAACACTTTTCATATCAGAGCCAGGTTTCGATCCTGAGACCTGTGGGTTATGGGCCCACCACGCTTCCGCTGCGCCACTCTGATTTGTCATCGGTTGATAAGCAGGCCCACATCTATCTTCGTGGTAGCAGTTTTTGCGCCCATATTTATTCATTCCTATTGATTACGTATGCACCAGCCTACCTCATGACATTGGGCCACGATAGCAGGTGTGCACGGTTTGAAATCGAATACTGACCCGAACCAGAATGGACATTCGCCTCTTATTTAATGCGTTCGATTTTCGGTTTGCTTTAGGAATATTTTCTTTTATGGGTTCAACTGTCAGGCTTGGATTTCGGTTACCGAAACCAAAAATCAAAACCCAAACAATCTCTACTATTATAAAGAGGCTTCCAAACGGCTCAATTCTGAGCCGTCTAAATCGTGTATGTCATCAACCATTTTTTTTATAAAAAATAAAATAAAATTTTAAAATTAACTAATTTTCTTATTTTCTGTGTAGATAATCGAACCATCTCTACACACGTAAAAAATTAAAAATCACCCAATACTATAATATATTTAAAATTAAAATTATGTTTAAACTAACTACATAATATTGTCTAATTAAACACATATCCATAACTTAAAAAATAATCATAACATATCATATTAAATATATTAAAATTATATTTAAAGTATTTTAATATAATTTAATTTTTTTTATATACTTTATTAATAATATCATTGATTTTTTTAATACGTGCAACACGCGTGAAGATGACTAGTATATTACAATTAATCAGTTTACCCCCATTTATATATACTAGTACATTCAAATAATTCTTTAGCCATTTTCAAGCCCCGTTACATATACTAGTAAAAATGCATGTGCAAAAAAAAATGTTAAAAAAATTAAATATAAATTTATTGTAAAAAATTATCAAATTTAAGTTTGAACTCAAGCAACCGAAAAAAATCTCTCTTACCTTAATCACTTGAGTTAGACTACTTAGTGGTTAATAAGATATTAATATATCTTATTAGATAGCTAAATACTTAGTCTACTGCAGCCACTCTCTCCACTTTCTCTCTCTCTCTCTCTATGTATAGAGAAAAATACCTCATACCTACCTATAGTTAAATACCGAGAAAAATACCTCCTACCTTAACAACTTGAGTTAGACAATTTAGTTGTTAATATATCTTATTAGATAGAAAAATACCTCCCACCCTAACAGCACACTCTCTCTCTCTCTCTCTCTCTCTCTCTCTCTATATATATATATATATATATATATATATATATATATATTTGCTTCCTGCAGCAACTCTCTCCACTCTCTATTAGCCCTTCGCTCTCCAACCCTAATTCTTACACACTTTTTCCTTTATACATTGACCACCCTCTCCTTGGGAGTAGTTTCTATAATAAGTGTAAAATATAAGAATAGCTTACACAATTTATCTTTGATTATATTAGCAAACTATTCACCATTATTAGTCTGTTGGGGAATAATACCAAAATAATCAGCATGCTATAAACTCGTCTCTATTGACATTTACACGAGTGTAAGACTTTGGTTGGTTCATTATAAATTTGTTGGCACTAAGGCTCTACGGTTGAACAGTATTGGATTTTGGATTGGAAAACGAATGGAATCGAGCTGAATAAGAGAATCCATTCGTTTTGGAAAAAAAAAATTCAATTCGTTTTCGATTTTAAAAATACTAAAAAGAATTATTCAATTTTGATTTTTTTTTTGTTTCGGTCCAAACAGTAAATCGAACAAGATTTATAAAATTATGTAAATACTCTCAATTATACACATATTTCAGGATTAAAAATACGTATACTTTGAAACAGTAATTCTATGTATATGTTTTGAATTCCAATTTTGATATTTTAATAACTAGTGCAACTTTTGATACAATTCTAAAATACAATGTGTATATAAAAATTATAATTTTAGTTATAATCTAACCATGACTCCAACTTTTTGTTAGGCTTATATACTAAAAGCATCACATTTTTATTAACTATATTTTTTAATCTTTTTTTTAATGAGAATCATATGGACAAATGCTTGCACATTATACTCGTTATAATGTTAATGCAAGTGTCTGGTACTATACATTGTAGATAATATGGTGTATGGTGACACAAAGAATATCATCTTATTAGCTTTATGTAGATTGTAGAAATGGATTTATACAAACCATCGGTAAGGTTGTAGTGTAATATAGTATTTTTATGTATATGTTATGAAGTCCAACTTTGATATTTAATAACTAGTGCAACTTTTGATACAATTCTAAAATACTACAAATCTGTATATAAAAATTATAATTTTTAATATAATCTAACGATGATTCCAACTTGTGTTAGGGTTATATACTAAATGCATCACATTTTTATTAACTATATTTTTTAAATCTTTTTTTAATATATTCTAACCATGATTCCAACACTTGATCCTACTATGTAACACTACTTTATTTTAAAGTTTCCAAAATTAGAGGAAATGTGGTTCTTGTATAAGGTCGTTCCTTTTTATTTTGTATAACATTTGTTGTTCAAAATAGTATTATAATTTACAAATCTACAAATACCATATCCTAGGTTTTACGAATCCAATGATGCATTTGATACCCTCAACTATTCGAATTTTTCAAGTTGATACTTTTAACTTTATTATGTACTAACTTAATACCCTATTCCAACTAATATTTTTATCTCGATACCCTCCTGATAAAAATTACGTTCAAAAAACAAAATTTTCTAAACTACCCCCTTCCCCCACCCCATTCCACCCCTTCCACACCGTGTCCCTCTGGCAGCCGCTGTAACTACAACATTTCTAGATAGGGGTATTTTCGTTATTTTTAGGTTATTTAAAATTCTATGAATAATCGTTACAATTATATAATTGATATTGATTGATGAACTAGCCTATTTATTAGGCTTGGTATTAGTGGGCCCAACTAGACTTGACCCATCGGTCCAATTAATTGGGGTAGTCATGACTAGACTAGTTGATAATTAGTCATTTCCTTAGTTGAATGAATAGAAAATTTCCTATAGGATGCAGAGATTGCATTCATGACATGGAGAGGGGCATATAAGTCTTATTAGCTATTCCTAAAGCAAACCCTAGCACTAATAGGATTATATATAAACCCCTTCATTCATGAATGGCTTTACTTTTCCAAATCATTTCATTCGAAACTAGAAGAAGTCTCTAACCACCATTCCAAAGTCTCATCCCTTTCATTCCAATAGAGATCTAGGAGCTTGGAGCACAAAAGAAAGCTTGAAGAGGAGTCCAAGAAAGGAGAGGTGTGTCCGATTCAAGTCTTTTTGTGTCCAATTCAGAGTTTTCCAAAGGAGGGACACACAAGTTGGATAGATATGTATTTTCCACCAATTTCATGATTAAGAATACCATTTGTACCCATAGGAACTTTTCCATAGGTGGATTTGACCTCTACATGGTAGATTAAGGGGCGGTGGTGGGGGGAGGGGAGTGGTGGCGGGGAGGGGGGAGAGGTGGCGGGGAGCGGCGGCGACGATAGCCTGCTCGTACAGGGGTGGAGGGGGAGGGGGGAGGGGTGAGAGGAAAGAGGAATAAGACAATGGAAAAGACATTTTGGTCAAAAGATTTTGGTCAAAGCAGTTGACCGTCAATTCCTAACGGATTCCGTCAAAAGTTGGAGGTCTTGTACATTATGAAAACAGTGTGAGGTGCACCCTTAAATATGGTAAATAAAGTGGAAGATAAGTCAAAATAATTTATTATAATAATCCAAAATCGAAATTGAACCAAAATTAGCCATAACCGAAATCGAATCGAACCGAGATAATTGATTTGGTTTATTGGATTTGTCCATTTGGACTATTTCTATTCTTAATGGACCGCACTCAAAATTAAAAATATGGTTAAATTATATTATAAAAATATAATTTTTATGTAAACATTTGTTTGTTGTATTTTATATTTTAGCCCAAAGTTTATTAAACTTGGACTTCAAAACATTTATATTAAATTATAAATATACACATTTTTAATCATTAGATATACAAAAATAATTGAACATATTTACCTATGTATAAATTTTATTCGGTTTTTTGTATGGACAGAAACGAAATCCAATACAAAAAATAAAGTCGAATAAGAAAATTTTGAATATTCAAAACCCACACGAATTTCTTTCCAAACTGAACCGTCGGTTCGATTAGTTGGTCCAAAACCGAATTAATGCTTACCGCTACCAAAGACCATTTTAAATCTGCTCAAACTTCAAAAAATGAGATCACACACACACACACACACACACATATATATATATATATATATATTAGTAAATATATGTAATTTATATGTATAATAATGTATAATAAAAATATTATTCAATTATAGTCAAATATGTTTTCTAACTCATATGGTTAAGGTGAGAGGTTTTTTCTAATTGGTTGAGTTCGATTCCCCATATTGAATATATATTTTAAATCTAAATTTGTTTTAATAATTTTTTTTATAATTTTTTTTAAATAAAATAGACCATGATATACATACGTCTTAGACGGCTCACTTTTGAACCGTTTTAAAGTCTTATTATATATATATATATATATATATATATATATATATATATATATTTTTTCTCATTATAAAAAAAATAAATTTATATATATATATATATATATATATATATATATATATATATATATATATAACAGATCCCCCAATGCTAGCTCCCCACAGCTCCGCATCCCGCTGCCATGGTCGCCCGACTGCTCCCGTTGACTGCCCCTGGCGAAGGGGCCGGGGCCGTCTTGCTCCGGCAGACCACCGCCCATCCCACCCTTACCTCCCCCGGCGCCGGGCGAGTGGCCCGCCCGCTGGCAGCGGACGCGCGCCGGAGCGTGCGCACCCGACCACAGCATGGACTCCTGACCAACTGGCATTGGTTAGCGTCCCCTCCGTCGGAGTAGCCCCGAAATTCCGGTGGCCGGCCTCGATCAACGCCCAGGCCCCAACTCCTGCCGTCGCCGGTATCCTATCCCGCCGGGCTGCTTCGTTCTCCGCTCTCGGAGGAGTTCAGCCCCCCCTCCCCCCCGGTCTCGCCCCTCCACTACGGTGGCCCCCGTTACCGGCGGCTTCGCGCAGCCTCCTACCTCCTCCTGGCACAAGGGGCCTCGTAGCCTTGGCCGCCTCGGACTCTGGACCCTCCCACCAGAACAATTCGAATTTGAAATTGGCAAATTCGAATTTTCTGCTCGCCTCCTCCTCGGAGCCTTATGCGCCCAACTCCTCATCCGGGAGTCATGTGCCCACCCCACACAGAAGCATCTATGCGCCCCTTCCTCCGTGCAGGACTAAGCGCCCACCTATCTCGCAGCGGAGTATGCGCCCAAGCCGCCTTCTAGCGCTAATGCGCCACCCATTGCGACAAGTCATGCGCCCCTACCCGCGCTGGGATATGCGTCCATCCATATCGTGACGGAGTATGCACCCAAGTCACCTTCTGGCGATCATGCACCACCCAATGCGGCCAGCCTTGCGCCCCTGCTAAACCTCAGCTGTCATGTGCCCCCCTTTGCGAAAGGTCATACGCCGGTGTCGACGAACCCCTGGCATGCGCCCTCCTTATCAGGGCCCCGTTCCTCTCCTTTGCTGGCGATTATGCGCCCGCGGGTCGTGCCCCAAGCGCATGCGCCCTAGCCTCCCAGGGGACTCATGCGCCTCAGTCAGTTGGCCATGCGCCCGGTCTTCTCTGACTCCCCGCGGTGCCCAACCCTGAGGGACCCGATTTTTGTCGCTCGCAGCCCGGTGGATCCCCCTCGGTTCACGATACGGCATCCACTCACTCCCTCAACCCCCACCACTCCCCTTCCGGGCAGCGTTCTTTACCCCCTCCATGCTGCAAATCGACGCCTCATCGCTTCCTCTTAAGCGGAGATTTTGCGGCCGGATAGATTAGCGCAGTTGCCCCCTTGAGAAGGAGCCCGAACTTCCAGAGATCGAGTTCCCTATCCCTCATGAAGGTCAAACCATCAGAGTGTCGTTCTCTTCCGACAAAATTTTTGTATTATCATCCTCCTTCTCGAAGACCTTTGTACTAAAATTCCAGTCCGGATGCCATAAACTGCCCTTTAGTAAAGAAGCCATCGCATGCTGAGGTCTCTCGTCCACGTACAAGGTTGCACCATTGGAGTCGAAGCACCTTCTCCTCCACCTTTCCTCTGATCCTGACTACTCCTTGGTATGGGCTAAAGGCACCACCAACATCGGGCCCCTCAGCGTGAAGATCGCTAAATGGTTCCCCAGTTTCAACCCCAATGTCGACTCAACGATTATCTCGACGTGGATCACCCTGCCAAACCTTTTCCTTGTCTGCTTCGCCCCCACAGTGCTCAAGAGAATTGCCATTTCCTTCGGGACCCTGGTAGCCATCGTCGAAAAAACACGCAATCTGTCTAAAGGCAACTACGCTAAGATTTGCGTAGAGATCGACCTATCTTCCGACCCCCCCTCTCTTATTCAGCTCGAATTAGGAGGACGAACACACCTCCAAATGCTAGAGTATGACAACAGCATAAGCTTCTGCAAGCACTGTCAGATCAAAGGCCACCTTTCGAAGCATTGCCTTAAGGCCCACCCAGAGCTCAAGAAGAAAGCTCCATAAAAGACTCAATCCCCGAAGGTGACACAACTCCCCATTTCAGGCCCTATCCTACCCCTCCCCAATTCCCACTCTCACTTTACCAAAAGCGACGGCTCCCCCAACCCATGCACTTCCTCCTCGTCGGATAATGGCATGATTCCAGACAAGTCCACGGACATCACCCTCCTCAACAGATTCGAGATCCTCAGCTCCTCTTCTGCGGCCGATACCCAAGAGAACCTCCTCCCAGACAAAACCCCGCTCGCTGAAGGTATTGAGACCGTCGAAGGATTATCCATCGTCGACTCGGGCATCACAGGGAAGAATCGGTTGGCGCTGATTATTCCCCCAGCCCTAATTGAATTACCCATCTCCTCCCCACCTCTCGAGGCCATGCAGTCATTAGGCATGGAATATGAGGCTAGGATTCGACAAGCCCAAGATGCCGACTTCCTGAACCCCAACAACCCCCTCAGCGCTCTGGTCGAAATCGAGACAGAACTCGCCCTCCCCCCGAAGGATGCTACAGGAACCAAGGTCCCTAGCCTTCGTAACTCGACGACAGCACCCTCCGTAGCGACCCAAAGAGTCCCCAAAATCCTCTAAAATAAGAAAAAAAAAGAAACAAGCTCAAGAGCCCTCAGTTATGACAACTCGGTCAGCTACCAAGCTCAATCCCACCCCAATCACAATCTTCCAAATGCTTAACATCCTAGCATGGAACGTCAGAGGGCTGGCCAATAAACCAACCATGAGAAGATTAATCACCCTAATCAAAATCCACCGGATCGACATTATTGTGATCATCGAACCCAAAATTCCCCAGAGAAAACTCAAATCCATCCAACTCCAGCTCGGGTTCTCGAATGCCATTGCTGGGGGCCACAACATCTGGATCCTCTTCTCCGACGAATGCCTCTTCGGTACCGTCCTAGACTCCGACCAGGCACTCTCCTGCTGGGTGGAACACCCCTCTCTCACCTCTCGACCCTTTATTTCTGCAGTTCACGCCAGCTGTGACTTCGTCGAGCGCAAGGAGCTCTGGAACACCCTGATGGACACCCACAACTCCCTCAACAACCTCCCGTGGCTCTGCCTTGGGGACTTTAACACGATCGTGAGCACCAAGAAAAATCGGGGGGTCGCCCTCCCCACGAACCGGCCATGAACGACTTCAACTCCATTACTTTCCAGGCTCACCTGCACCCCTTTTCCTACTCCGGTAACACCTTCACCTAGTGTAACATGCAAAAAGGAACTCGTCATCAATATTTCCACCTAGACCGTGCCCTCGTCAACAACCGGTGGTCTGATATGAATCTCATCTCCAATCTCTCCCACCTTAACTCCACAAAATCTGACCACTCTTCTCTCCTTATTGAGGTCAACAAAAACTCCAACCTTACTAAAAAAATTCAGATTCCTGGACTTCTGGAGACATCACCCTCAATTCCAGAACATCGTGGCATCCGCCTGGAATTCGTCGAACAATCCCGACCCCCTCATCAAAGTGGCCGTGAGACTCAAGGCTACCAGAGGCGCCCTTGCTTCCTGGAGTAAAATCTCTTTTGGCAACATCTTCCAAGAGATCAAGGCAGCGGAAGACGACATCACTCGTGCAGAGATTCGGTTCGCTACGAATAGTTCTACAGAGGCCCGCGCCACGCTAAACCTAACCAAGGCTATCCTCAAATCCCGCATAAAAGTGGAGACAAAATTTTAGAAGCAGAAAGCTAGGCTGACCTAGGACATCGAAGGCGACAGAAACTCTGTTTTCTTCTACGCTTGCGTCAGGGGCCGCAGGCACCAACTCATCCTTCATCAAATCTCCGACGATAATGGCACCTTACTCAAAGATCAGTGGAGCATCCAGGCAGCTGCCGCCAATTTCTACTCCAAATTATTCACCAAAAAAGTCGTCAACAAGGATGAGGTCTTTCTGGCCAAGGTCCCTCTCTTAATTGAAGGGCAGGATAATGAGCAGCTATTAATTCCCCCAAACGCGGAAGAAGTTAAGTTCGCGGTCTGGGACCTAGACGAACACAACGCTCCAGGCCCAAACAGATTCTCTGGGGTTTTCTTCCGGTCATGTTAGGATATCATCGAGACAGACGTGCTCGATACCGCAACTGCTTTCTTTCAAGGCGCTTGCTATCCAAAATCCTTATTATAAGCCAACCTCATTTTAATCCCCAAAAAAGATAACCAGGAGACCTTCAAAGACTTCAGACCGATCATCTTATGCACATTCACTAATAAAATCATTTCCAAGATCATCGCCACCCACATGTCCCACATCCTCCCCAAGATTATCTTTGAGGAGGAAAGTAGCTTTATCTCAGGGCGGGACATCACTGACAACATCCTTCTAGCCCAGGAAATGATAACATGCATGAAATTACCATCCATGGGGGGCAACGTAGCTATCAAGCTAGATATGGAGAAGGCAAACGATCGCCTGGACTGGCAATTCATGATTTAGGTTCTCAGGGCCTTCGGGTTCTCCGAAACCTGGATAGATATCCTATTCAGATCCATAAACAGCTCATGGTTCTCCACTATCATCAATGGGCAAGCGGATGGCTTCTTCAAATCTAGCCGAGGTGTTCGTCAAGGAGACCCTCTATCCTCCACCATCTTCATCATTGCCGCCGAAGCCCTCAGTAGAAATCTCAACAGCATGGTCAACATCCCCAGATTCAACCATTTTCATACCACCGCTGGCTGTCCTCTTATCACTCACCTGGCCTATGCCGACGATATACTTATATTCTCCTCCGGTGACGTCGGATCTGTGGAGGTGGTCAGCAGCACCCTTAAGAAATATACCAGATGTTTCGGACAACGGATTATTGGCCCAATGATTACATCATATTTTTGAATATGGCTAATCAGTTAAGTTTAATATAATGATGTCACTAATATTCATATACTCACTATCATATTTTTACTTAGACTTAGCATTGTCCTAATTGTCCTATATTATATTGCTATGCTTGTATCATACTGCAACATATTTTGCTGGCCTAACATGTATTTGTAGATATGCAGTAAGCATGATCAAACATGATCAAACTAGGACATAGGCAATAAAAAATTAATGATGGACCAAAGACGACGTCATGCAAAGAGATTTCTTCGAACCGTCTAGCGATCTATCTGGGGCCTCGCATCGGAGGTTCTGCTGCCCAGTCAGCGAACAGGGGTCGAGGGGGCAGCTCCCCCTGTCAGGGGTTCGGGGGCAAAGCCTCCGAAAGATATTTAGATTTCCAGATCTTCCACCTAGGAGGCAGAGTTCGGGCCGAACTCTGCCCCCACACAGAGTTCGGGTCGAACTCTGTCTCCTGATTTCCAGCACCCTAATTTTTTAGGGCCTGCTTGGTACAAGCTGTCCAACGTTCAAAATTTAAATTCTTGGGGCAGAATTTGGGCCGAACTCTGCCTCCCCAGAGTAGTATAAATAAGGCTTGATTTCTCTCATTTCATATAATCTTTCTATCTCTCACTCTCAATCATCTAAGCCTTATACTACCTAAGCCTTACTCTTCCAATCTACTAGTCACAAAACTTCCTAAGCCCCAAGGTGCTCAAGTGTGATTCAGCTAGAAGTTTTTGTGCAAGAGTTGAAAAGAAAAGTCACTTGGATAATTCCAAGTTTTGCCACTGCAAAGTTAAAGTTGCGAGCGCTTCAAAGGCTCGTATTTGTAAGAAGTTGGTGTGCTCTTCTGAGTAAAGGTACGTGGTTGTACACTATTTTACAAATAGTGGATTTTAATCCTGAGCTAGAGTTCTCAGGCCTGGACTAGTCCTTCACAAGAAAAACCAGGTTAAAATCGGCAGTGTTTGCGTATGCTTTCTCGTTCTTTATTATTTCTGTATTTACCCTGATTATTTACTGTTGGTAAAAGAGTTTAATTTTTAATTAGATATTATTGTCATAAACTCTATTCATCTCCCTCTAGAGTTGCCTATTTGTTCTTCAATTGGTATCAGAGCAAGGACTCTATTGTTAGGCTTAACATCCTTAGAGTAGATCCTTGTTTATTTGTGTATGGCATCGTATTCCTCCTCCTTCGATAAAGAGGGTTATACTTCTAGTAGCATAGACAATCATGTTTCTTCTAAATGTAAGAAATGCTCTAAGTGAAAAGTCATGGTTAACCAATCCTTAAAGTCTGCTAAGGCTTTTCATTCTACAAATGAAGAACTTTCAGAAAAAGGTTATTCATTTAAAAGAATCTAACGAGTTTTTGAGAAATGAAAACAATGATTTATTATTTAGACTTGACTCTCAAAACTCATTTTGTGTTTCTTTAAAGAGTTTGAATGATTCTTTAATTTTGAAAATTAAATCTCTTTTCTCATCAATAGAAGATCTTAAGAAGCAAGCACATGAGCTAAATCATTTGCATGATTCTTCTATTGACTTTTTAAAGAAGCAAAATGATGATTTTATTTCTAGAATTGCTTTATTTGAAAAAGAGAATTATACTTTAAATGCTAAATTTGATTCTCTTACTTGTTTGCATAATGATTTGCTATCAGAACATGATATTCTTAAGACCAAATCCATGCATGCTCACTATAGAGATATTCATCATTCTAGTATGTCACATGTTCATAATCATGCTCATTTCGATACATGTGCACACACTAGTGTTAGGTGCTTCTATTACTCTCGCATTGGACACATGAGTGTAACTTGTCCTATTCGTAGGAGTTTTTCTACCAATGCTAGAGTAAATAGTATATGGGTCCCTAAAGCTAACAAATGTGGATCCAAGTTCATTTGGATACCAAAGTCTTCGCCTAATGTTGTAGGTGGAGCTACTTATATCGGAACATAGTACCGAGGAGCGTGTTGGTAGTTGCAAAGCTCAAAGGTTATCTTCTAATCAATTGCACCAACATAAGCGTGGCCACTAGAGCCACTTTGGTAACATGCTAAACGATTCTTTTTAAATGGTTTATATTTGTTGAATCTAGCATGTTTCTCTTGATGTCTTGCTACTACCTCACATTGACATCCTTTAGTTGCTTATTATATAAATCAATGTGAGATATAATACTAGCATGCTTAGTTAATATTTTATTTCTTTTATCTAGCATGACTAATTACTTAGCTTAAATGACTAGTTCATACTATGTAGTTTATCACTCATTTTCTAGTAGTGTGACACATATATATATATATATATGCATGCTCATTTTTTTTCTTCTTAATCCTTATTTATAAAGCATGCATATCACTCTAGTCCATATGACCTTGGTTTTGATTTGAGTTAATATGATTTTAACTCTTCATCTTTAAAAGTTTTGAGATAGTTACTTCTTACCGATTTGTATTTAATATATCATTGATATTTGTGAATATATGTGTTTAGCACAAGCTTCTTATCACTTGATAAGTATATACTTATACTTCTTTTTAATCTTGTGCTTGCATAATATATTCATTATCGATTCTCATATTTTATTTTGATTATCGTCTTGAGAATCAATTATGTCTTTGTCTAATAAAGTATATTTATACGTGTTTTTGAATTTGTGATAGTTTTTCAATCATTCATTAGGGATACATGACTATATTAAATGTAGATCATGTATTTATTATATTGATATCTATTTTTGTATAAATATCTTTATGTGGGCATATGAGTTAAGCTCAAGTTTATATATTCATACTTGTGTTTACCTCATACTTTAGCTATTGATTCTTTTGACCAAATTTGTGTTATCTCTTCTTGAATCAATTAGCTTCTTCCTTAAAGTATTCTTTTGATGATATCTTATTGGCTTTTATTTGTTGACTTTATGGACACACGTCTTTTAATTGATTTTTGATCTTTTAATTTGTGATATATTAATGATTCCTAACTTCTGATATTTATTTGTTTTACTTCTTCAAGTTAGAATATTGAGAGAAAATATTTATTAGTGTCTTGTTCATGACTTTTATGAAAGTTCTTTTAAGAATTGCTTGGTTTTGTGCTTTACCTTACTTGTTGAAATCATCGTACTTATTTTGAGTATGAATCTTCTATATATTTATTTCCATAAGTGCATTATGAAAATGTTTGTTTTAAAAATATTCTTAGCAAATTTTGATGATCATTCTTTGATTATTATTTGGGTATTTACCTTTCTTATACTTAGAATTTTTGGATTTTGATGTTGTTTGATGATACTGCGTATATTCCTTTAAATCGAAGTTCTTAAAAGTAAAGAACATTTTGAGAACAAGCCGAAAGGGTCCTTCTGTCATACAGGTATAAATAACCTGAAGCGACATGGTGTACTAGTCTCCGGACTACCGCTAGCTAGGAACCGACCCCTACAGCTAACCCAAAGTGATCAATACTTTATAGACTTGAGATTTATTAAGGTCTACTTGCAACCATTATCTAGTTCTGGATCCACCCCTAAGTTCCAGAATACTTCATCATATCTAGCCCTATATTTTGAGCTATAAATATTTTATTATTATTGCCTAATGATGTTTTGTAGCACATGAGAATACATGTAATTGATATATCATACTTTTCATGTCTTTAGCTACTATCAGTTGAACTTTTACGTTGAGATTTTTCATTTCTAGAGAATACACTTTCATAATGGTTATAATTTTGTATTCTCTAGATCATTCTATTATTTCATTATCTTAGGTTAATCTCAATATTTGGCAAAGAGATTTGCTCTATTATGTTTTCATGAACATCTCTTTTGTCCTTTACTTGATGAGAGTCTAATTCATTTACTTGCTATCTTATACTCTTATCCTTGCTTAACAAAGAGTATATAAATTATTTTGATCATTCAAAATGTATTGCCCTTATTGTAAACTCTATGCTTAAGCATGTATCTTTAGTGTTAGTGACTTAAGATTTAATGAGCACATTTATCCTGTTAATAGCATACCTCATTAATCTTAATTAGTTATGTAGCTTGCTTATTTACGATGTATTGATTAAGCTACATAATTTTTGTTCACTTTCACTCATCTAGCTATCTTCTTGAATTTCAATCTATATGTGATATGCTAGTTTACAAAAACATGATTTATGAATTTTCTTGATGAGATTTGATTCTATTTTAGATACGTATGTTTGGTCTCTAAAATTAGTTTCACAAATTTTTTTGTTTCCATTGAGGTTTGTGATTCATCGCTTTAACTTCCTTCCATACTAGTCATTGGTAAGCATCTCTTAAACTTCTCTCATCTTTTGAAGTCATAATTTTATCATATTATATCTCTTTAGATTAAATTTGTAATAATTTAAATGAGATTGACTTTTTCTCTCCATATTTTTCATCGATTTGTAAGATTGTATTATAAATATGGATTTAGGATTTTCTCTTGATGAGATTCGTTGGATCATGTTTACTTTTATTGATAAATGATCCTAATGGTTGAGTAGTCCTATATTATCTAATCATATGGTTATCAAGTTAATTTATTA
Organism: Iris pallida; assembly: GCA_029216955.1. Classification (NCBI taxonomy): domain Eukaryota; kingdom Viridiplantae; phylum Streptophyta; class Magnoliopsida; order Asparagales; family Iridaceae; genus Iris; species Iris pallida. The sequence continues at coordinate 47,196 of JANAVB010024085.1, forward strand.
CTCTACTTTGACTACTCATGGATATGCTCTTTGCTATTTGAACTTCATTGGTTTTTCATTTAGTATTAGCAAGGTTGGCTTATTACCCGTTGATGGGTACATATGTGGTAAAACATACTTAGTCCATACAAAGCAATAAATTGGTTGACCATTTCTTAATTAGGTAATCATGGACATGATATTTGAGTTTTATTTTTTTTGCTATATTTTGACTTTCACCATGATTGTTTTAATTGACTTTATTTCTTTCCATGATGACCTTCTTCTCAAAAGGTAACATGCATTGATATATCATATTTAATTCTTCTATAGGCTAATGTATGTCTCTTTTGATTAGATGTGCTTAATTAAAATATTATTTTTTCGTTCATCTTTAGTGACTATTAGTAGATATATCTTCTTGACTAAAGATGACATTTTTCGTTTTATGACGTTTTTATAGCCTTATATGCATTAAACAAGGGGGAGAAATCAATAGTTGATTTACTCCTCGATCTTGAAGTTATTATTTTTTTTGCTATAAGTACTTTGGAACTAGATACGCATATTTTAAGGGGGAGCAAATAAATTGGTTTAATTCATTTATACCCTTTAATATGTCGTATACGTAGTTCATCATTGACCCATATTTTTAGTGATTGAGGTTATGATATTGTTATTTTATGAAAAGTTTATGAGAGTATATGTAATTATTTTCATCATATTATCTCTCTCTTTTATATGAGTCATCTTGTTAATATTAACTTTCATATCTTATCTTGATGACTATTGTGCTTTATTTGATTTGGCTTTCCTTGTATGCTTAATTGATTTGACTTTTCTTGTTGAGGACTTACCCAAAATTTAATATTTTATCTATATTGATAATAGTGTGAGGGGGAGCATTCAAGTCGACTGAATTTCTCTTTCTCAAACATTTTTTTCCTTTACCTTCATGTTTATCTAAAGGGTATTCATATAGCATGATAAGGTAATTGAGTTCAAATGCATGAATTTTGGATAAGCAAATAGATTTGCAAATAGTGGGATCATTTTATATCAAATGCTCTATTTTACATTGATCATTCCTTTATTTTGTTTCACTATTTATCTGTGGACAATTGTGACTATCATAGTTTCATTGATCAATGTTTCAAGTTTATATATTTCAATTGATATCAAGTTTGTCTATTTTAATATCTCAATTGGTATCTTTCTTCTTTGATATCTATTATTTACAATTATCTAATCCCCATGGTTTTTGATTGAATTTTTTTTTCAAAACTAGAGCAATATTTCATATCATACTATGTTTTTGGATGTCTTTCTTGGATTTCAAGTTGGTAAACTATCTATTGATTATTTTTATTTTTTTAGTTTTACCAACTATTTGTGTTTTGACAAACTATTTTCTATTTGGCACTCTACATTTGGTATGTAGTTTCTATACTTGTCTTTACACACTTCTTCCATTGTTCTTCATTTAGTATATCTTGATCATGATTATCTGTGCCTTCCTCATTTACTTATGCTTGAGTTCGTTTTATCTCATATTACGGGGGAGGTTATTTTTTTGATCATGCCAAAGGAGAAGAAATAAGTTTAAGTTAGCACACAATATGTGTTTATTAGTGATACATGCATCTATCGTATCTGCCTTAAACTTAACCGATTTGCCATAATCAAAAAGGGGGAGATTGTTGGCCCAATGATTACATCGTGTTTTTGAATATGGCTAATCAGTTAAGTTTAACATAATGATGTCACTAATATATATATACTCACTATCATGTTGCTACTTAAACTTAGCATTGTCCTAATTGTCCTATATTATATTGCTATGCTTGTATCGTACTGCAACATATTTTACTGGCCTAACATGTATTTGTAGACATGCAGTAAGCATGATCAAACATGATCAAACCAGGACATAGGCAATGAAGAATTAATGATGGACCAAAGACGGCGTCATACAAAGAGATTTCTCCGAACCGCCTAGCGACCTATCTGGGGCCTCGTATCGGGGGTTCCGCTGCCCGATCAGCGAATAGGGGTCGAGGGGGCAGCGTCCTCCGTCGGGGGTTCGGGGGCGAAGCCCCCGAAAGGTATTCAGATTTTCAGATCTGCTCATCTTTGGACGACTGCTGTCAAGGAAAAAGACGTCTTCAGATCTACTCAAATATCAGAAGAAAGGCGTCATCAAAGGGCTCTTGGTTTTCCTTTTGTTCCAAGCCTGTAATCTTTATTTTATTGAGTCTAGGAGAATGTGTACGTTGAGTCGCACTGAGTCATCTCAACCCCTAGACATATCTCTCCAAGCTCTACCATATAAACAGACCAATTCCTGAACCAAGCCCAAGCTTCACCAAGCCAAATAAAGCCCAAAGGCCCAAAAGCCATTCTGCCACCTAGGAGGTAGAGTTCGGGCCGAACTCTGCCCCCACACAGAGTTAGCGTCGAACTCTGTCACCTGATTTCCAGCACCCTGATTTTTAGGGCCTGCTTGGTACAAGCTGTCCAACGTTCAAAATTTGAATTCTTGGGACAGAATTCGGGCCGAACTCTGCCTCCCCAGAGTAGTATAAATAAGGCTTGATTTCTCTCATTTTATATAATCTTTCTATCTCTCACTCTCAATCATCTAAGCCTTATACTACCTAAGTCCTAGTCTTCCCATCTACTAGCCACAAAACTTTCTAAGCCCCAAGGTGCTCAAGTACGATTCAGCTAGAAGTTTTTGTGCAAGAGTTGAGAAGAAAAGTCACTTGGACAATTCCAAGTTTCGCCACTGCGAAGTTAAAGTTGCGAGCGCTTTAAAGGCTCGTATTTGTATGAAGTTTGCGTGCTCTTCTGAGTAAAGACACGTGGTTGTACACTATTTCACAAATAGTAGATTTTATTCCTGAGCTAGAGTTCTCAGGCCTGGACTAGTCCTCCACGAGGGAAACCAGGTTAAAATCGGCTGTGTTTGCGTATGCTTTCTCGTTCTTTATTATTTTTGCATTTACTCTGATTATTTACTGTTGGTGAAAGATTTTAATTTTTAATTAGATATTATTGTCATAAACTCTATTCACCCCCTCTAGAGTTGTCTATTTGTTCTTCACGGATCAACCGCGACAAAAGTGTCATCTATACCCACCACAAAGCCGACATGAGCCACTCAGCCACTCTCACCAATCTCACCTCCTTCTCCATCGCATACCCACCGTTCACCTACCTGGGCTATCCACTAGTTTATGGCAGATCCAATTCAGGCATCTTCGGCGGGCTTGTTAACAAGGCAAGGAAGAAGATCGTGGGATGGCGCAACGCGACCCTATCTCCAGGCGATAAGATGATCCTCATCAAGCACGTTCTGTCCTCCATCCCAATCTATACCTTGGCCATTTGCTCCCCGCTTTCGAAGGTTCTATCCTCCTTAGAGGCCCTCTTCGCCAAGTTCTTATTGGGTCATCAAGATGGTAAAGATAAGCACCATTGGGCCAGCTGGGACACGATGGCCAAACCTATGGACGAGGGGGGTCTCGGCTTCATCAAATTATCGTACATCGTGGATGCCTGCTCTATGAAATTATGGTGGAAGTTGAGATCGCATAACTCTCTCTGGACGTGGTTCATGAAAGCCAGATACTTCCAACATTCTCATCCAGAGAGCGCCGCTGCCAACAATCGCTCCTCCTCATCCTGGTACCATATTCTTTATGGCCGTCAGCTAGCCGAACCCCTTATCCGTATGCGGCTTGGCAATGGTAGCTCGTCGCCTTGCCATGAGCGGTAGATCGGTAACACGGTCTACCAACTGTCTCTGAACGCCCCCCATAACTGCACGATCCGTGATCTTTGGGACCCCGTATTGGGTTAGAGATGGGAGCGGATCAAAGAGTGGATCGGGCCGGAGGCGGCGACCGAGCTAGCCGTCGCGGACGTTCGGATCAACGATCTCTCGGACGTATTGATTTGGGCCCCCACCGTCGGAGGTTCGTTCTCAATGGTCTCAGCTAGGCAAGAGGTGGGGGCGGAGGCGTGCCGTCCCCACTGATCGCTCCATTTTGGCAATCATGAATTCCCAACAAGTGGTCTTTTCTGATCTGGAGAGCTCAGCACAGGAAGCTTCCGACCGATGACTCTCTAACCACCATCGGCTTCAGCCTCGTATCCAGCTGTCACTACTACACCTCACAAATCAGAAACAGCTGAGCACATTCTGCTCTCCGGAGATCTTGCTACTCAGATTTGGCGCGACCTGTCTCGCCGATGCAGGCAGAGGCATCTGTCCGGGGGCTTCAACGATCTCCTGGACAACTGGGGCGACTCCCATATCCATCAGATCGCCACAGCCACTGGAATTTGGGTACTCTGGAAGAACCGGAACAAATTCAGGTACGAAGGCCGCCAATACAACCCATCACAACTGATCCGCGAAGTCCTCCGACAAATTCTTAAACTCAGGAATCGATGCTCCCAATCTTCGGATCGATTTTGGCAGGCTTTGCGCTAACCGCATGTGTCGTCCCCCTGGCACACGGTTTAGGCTTTTAGGTTTTGTTGTTTCTTCGTGCTTGGCGCGCTTACTTGTATAGGCTTCGGCATTTTGCGCCTGATACTTCAATAAATATCCTTTTATTTTAAATATATATATATATTTATATATATATATATATATATATATATATATATATATATATATATATATATATATATATATAGCATCGATGCCTGTAGCAAACGAGTAAGGAGAAAAAAAATATATATATATATATATATATATATATATAGCATCGATGCCTGTAGCAAACGAGTAAGGAGTATTAATCCTACATTTCACATTAAATAAATCCTCAGCATATTTCCGAAACATAACCAAAACTCTGCATCACCCCTCTCAACAAGGCTAAAGTAATGAAGAAACAAAACGGAGAGTTCCAGGTTTTTTCCTCCACTTCACATGTCTGGTCCCTAGAAATGGTCAGTCAAGCCACATGATCCTTTTTAACTCTCAGAAAATACATACATACAACTTTTTTTTCTCCGAAATATATTTTTTTTCCAAAATATATATATTTCTCCAATATATATATATATATATATATATATATATATATATATATATATATATATATAAAGCACTAGCCCCTCGGACGGCTGGGTGGCTTATATAGCCACGGTCCGACTTAGAGAAATGACACCTCAAAAAAATAAATATATATATATATATATATATATATATATATATATATATATATATATATATATATATATAAAATATATATATATATATATATAGGGTCGTTCTACCATACATCCCCTGGATAAGGATGTATCGATACATCCGAAATTTGGACCGTTGGATGTTGATCCAATGGTTCGGATAGAATAATAGTGTAGAAACATCATTTAATGCTGATTTAGACTTTTGATCTGTTGGTAACTTGCTTTAGCAGGTCATTCTTCACTTTAATTTTTTCAATGAACACCCTAAATTAATTCATATTTACTCTCTCTTTTGTCCATCCAATTTAATATTTCGTAATTTTTTTTGGTTACAGGCCGTCGTGGTGGTGGTGTTGGTGGTTGTGGTGGATAGAGAAACGGAGATGAAGAAGGAAAAAAGAATCGGTCCAGATCGCGTCGAACGTCGTCGAGTCCTCCTAGAACAACGAGGAGTACCAGCTGCGCCGAGAAGAATCGGTCCGGTTTGCGTCGGACGTCGTCGAAACCTCCTCGAACAAGAAGAAGTACAAGTGGTGCCGCTCTAATTTTACTGTACATGCCATTGTCAGAAATCTTATTTTTTATCTAATAATTTAATATTTTGTTAATAAAGCTACATGTCATGGTGGTGGTGGTGAACTGAGGAAACCTGCTTCTGAATCTGAGGTCGGGCGGATCATCTGCTCACATATTTAAAAAAAATCTGTATTGATCGGACGAAATATTTTTTACTTTTCTAATGATAATATTTTCGAAGAGAATATTTTTTTGGACGGTGAATGGCCATTCTCTTTGCTTTTAACACGGAGAATGGCCATTCTCTTTGCTTTTAACACGGCGAATGGACGGAGAATGGCCATTCTCTTCGCTTTTAACACGGCGAATGGACGGAGAATGGCCGTTCTCTTTGCTTTTAACACGGAAAATGGCCATTCTCAAGGAGTGGCCATTCTCCGTTCCTTTAACATGGAGAATGGCCATTCTCCGTTCTTTGAAAATGGATAATGGACACTCTCTGTGCTTTTAACAAAGTATGGTACATTTAGGACTGGAAATGTTCAAGTATCTCATATTTTTTTCACCAAATATTTACAGTATTTTTAATATCATTTACCATAGTATATTCATTTAATATTAAATCATTTTCAAGAAAATCCGAATATCATTTTATCAGGCTTCCACTGTATGGCTGCACAAAATTTCTTGTGAGTGTTTGAATATAATTAACCTACTATCAAAGTGAATTTTTTTTACATTACATTATGCATTACACTGACATTGACTTCATACTGATGGCATCGATGTACTGATGGCAATAACAAAGGATGAACAGGCAGGATTACAATTATGCTTCAGCAATAACAAGGGATGAATAGACAGGATTACAATTTTGCTTCAGCAATAACAAGGGATGAACAGGCACTGGCATCGAATTCATACTGATGGCATTGATGTAATGATTTTTTACAGAAAGCAAAACACATTACAATCAAATAAAGTTTTAGTGATCCCAGGAATGCATCCGTAATTAGGCCACCTGTAAACCCTAGGAATGCACCCAGGACTCATGAAATCTGTGATGGGCATCTGCAAATCAAAGGAATACACCAAAATATCAATGTCATCTATGAAGGCCAACTGCCATTCAAATAAACGTTTCAACCAAAAAATCATAATCAAATTAAGTATACTTCATTCCAAGTCCAATAAACTGCATAATTCACGTTACAGTAATCTGCCCAATCCACGTTAGTAATTCAACATAGAACCTGCATAATTCACAATACAATAATCCAAATAAATATCAGACGTACTCAAAATTCAAGACCATATTACATTTTCAAAACAAATTACGAACTATATACTTAGTACAAGCGAAAAGTTTAGTCTTACAATATTTCAAACACAAAATTTAGTTTGACCGCCATGACCAACAAATATTCAGAACCATATTACAAGTCAAATATTACTTCCAAATTGAAATAAAAGATTCAAAACTCAAAAGATGAATCTTCATAGCCATCTCCATTTTCTTCTTCTTGTTTTTTTTCTTCTTCTTTCTCAAAATATCCTTCACCTATACCTTGAGGGACGGATTAAAAAAAATTATAGTCAGTATGGACTCACTGTATATGTAGAAATGACATCCAGAAACATAAATAGAAGTATCAAAGTGATGGCTAGCATTAAAGTGTCAATATGCACAGTATGTATTTTTACATAAGAGTTTGGGCTAGCCCCATTTACCTTCTTCACGTGGGTAGGAAAATCTTATTCTTGGTCAGCAAATTCAACCTCTATCTGGTTAATCTTATCCAGAATCAATTTCTGGTTGTCGGATATAGTCTTCATCTCTTTGAAGACATTCTCAAAGTTTGCAGCAACAAAATTATATAGATCATCAACCCTGTCCTTAGTATTTTTGATTCCATAAGTTGATAGTTTTCCAGATGTTGATGGTTTGCTTGCAGCTGCTGCACGTTTTCCAAACATTCGAGTGAAGGTTAGTTTTCTCATGGGGGCTTTGTTTTTAATATAAACATCCCCTGCTAAGCTTGGGACAGAATGTTTATTAGCCATCGAGCATACAAATCCTCTGAAAGGGAGAGCTGTCCTTGCAGTTGGTTTTCCCATGAGATGCATCATTCTACTGAACATGTAGGAACCTGTATCCATCTTTTTTTTTCTTTCCTATATAATAAAGAAATTTTACTCTCTCGGAATGGATGGAAAACTCATGTCCAGTAGGGTTGAGTGTTTGAGATACGTAGGCATGCAACAATTTATACAAAGTTTTTAATTGATCTTTGTATACATTTTGAGGGGTCTTGACACCCATTGAAATACCTGTAATCTCATGAATTGCATCCGTCATGGAAACATTATCAATATCTTTCATATCAAACTCAGAAACTGGATCAAATCCATAAAATTCGTTGATGACAGCAGCATTTACCCTAATCAGTTTCCCTCTCAGAAACACCAGTTATTGATCCTCTTCTTTTTCTTTAATTTCAGCCGGAAGATTTGAGTAAAATTCTCTTACTATTGTTTGGAAGATTTTCTCAAGACAGGATTTGTTCAGTTTTTCCAATTGATAGAATTTTAATATATCCAGGAAAGCTTCATCTTCGACATCATCCATCTTAATTGATCTTTCAGACATAACAACCTTTTTCTTGAAATATTTAATGTAAATCTTCTTAGATTTAGAGTCTTTAAATTTTTTTACCTCCTCTCCAGCCTGAGACTTATTTGATGATTGCTCTTCCTCTTCATTTTTCTCTTCTGATGAGGATTCAAAATCCTCAGAGTACGCTGATGACTCTGTATCCGTTGCCACCTTAGCCTTCGCTTGAGTACGCCTTCGATCTTCATAAGTTGAGTCTTCCGACGACTCTGTATCGAAGATAGATTTTCCGATCTTTGTCGAGCAATGAGTTTTTTAGCCTTTTTTGCACGTGGTTTGGCTGCCACCTCCGCTTTCATCGTCGCTGCCGCCGTCGCTGCTTCCGCCGCTGCCCTTTCGGCCTCTGTCCTAGCGACCATAATCTTGGTTTTCGCCGCCCTTGCAAGTTCTGCCCTTCGGGCCTGTATCGCATCCCTTTGTGGATTCTTTCCCTTCGGCGACGGTCGTTGTTTCTTCGACGGCATTTTGATTAGAAGAGGATTTGAGAGAGGGTTTGGGAGAAGGAAGAGGGTTTGAGAGAAGAAGAGGAAAAATTCGACCGTCTTATATGACCTTGGAAAGTGGAAAAAATTAGAATAGTTTTGAGTCTTAAATTAAATTTATTACTATTATTACTAGTATAAGATGGTCGAATTTATTACTATTAAATTTAAAAAACTACTTTCCAAAATTAAATTTATTACTATTATTACTAGTATATATCCATGTGAAATTACTACATAAACCTTTGGAATTTTGAGACCCTAATTTTAAAAACTACTTTCCAAAATTAAATTTATTACTATTATTACTAGTATATATCCACGTGTTCCGTATAAATTATTAAAAAAATGGCAGAAAAAATGTGGTGGAAACATGTTTATTTAAAAAAATTTGACAACATATTTAAGAATATGAAGTTTAATCTCAATATTTCCATTTTTCAAATATTTGATTAAATTTTTGAAAATAAGAAGACTATGTACTTGAAAAGAGTAAAATTAAAACACTCAAAGTTGTCCTCTATTTTACTTTGTAATCATATTTAAGATGGATTTGACGGCAAGATTGACGCTGGCAGCATAATCAATTCTATGACGTAACAAGTCATTGATGGGGATATCGTCGCTGATATATGGATTTGACGTAACAAGATTTGTTAATTGAAAAATATATAAAGAGCAATGCTATAGTTAGCAAATGGGTGTAAGTTGTAAGAAGGTTGTAAAAGTTTGATTGTAGCCGAAACCAAATTGAGTTAACAAAATATTATATTTCATTAAATCCCAGCTTCGTCGCCGGAACATTCTCCGGCGAAATATACAAGAGGAGGACAAAAAATTGTAAAAAACGAAAAAAAGAAAAAAACAGAAAAATAAGAGGACTACCCCTCACTGGCCTCGCGAAGGATCTCCGCAAAGTCCTGCAGGGTGCACACACCCGCCCTATGGCACAGGCGGCAAAACACTTCCCTCTTCTCCAGAGAATCCCGTTCCTCCGGAGTGATCTGCAACAGGTCAAAGTTGGGCGCCGGATGAAGAGGTCGAGCGATGACCTCCAGTGACAACCCGCAGGAGGTCAGGAAGTCCGCAGCCGCTGCCAGCCAATCATGGGCCGAAAGCGGCGCAGAGGGTGCTCCATGCGGAGAGGCTCGGCGACGACTGGAAGAAGACTCTGGCAATGGTTCCCAACCAGATGATCTTTTTAGAGCCATGTTAAATGTGCAACCTACTCAGATGAATGGGGACCCCTATGTATATATATACACGTTCCTAACCGACTCTTTTTATTTCTTATTGAAAGTTGGGGATATTCAATTTCTTATTCCTTATTGGAAGTTGGGGATATAATGCTACAGTTACAACCAAATGCTTACAACAGTCTTACAACCTTCACCCATTGCTGACATGTGGGCCATGGCCCACATGTCAGCAATGGGTGAAGGTTGTAAGAGTGTTGTAAGCATTTGGTAGTAGAATTAGCATTATTGATGTCTTATTCCAAGCTTAGTTGGTTTTGCTGTTTGGCTTTTACATGGAAGGCCTAGGTTCGAGTCTGGTGTTTGGGTTCTGTAGAATTTTTCTATTGTTAACATTTTTGGGTGCTATTATATGCTTTTAACTTAGTATGGAACAATTTTTGGGACTGTTAATGGCCATTCTCCGTTCCTCTAACACGGAGAATGGTACATTTAGGACGGAGAATGGTACATTTAGGACGGCGAATGGTACATTTAGGACGGAGAATGGTAAATATAGGACGGAGAATGATACATGTAGGACGGAGAATGGTACATATATAACGGAGAATGGTACATTTAGGACGAAGAATGGTATATTTAGGACGGAGGTAGGACGGAGAATGATACATGTAGGACGGAGAATGGTACATATAAGACAGAAAATGGTACATTTAGGACGAAGAATGGTACATTTGAGACTGTTCTTTAGGGTTGTGAATTTTAAATAGTTTGGCTGTTTAGTTTTGTTTTGAATCTATATAAATTGGTTTGAAGGCTGGTGAAGATGAATTAGTTTGGCTGTTTGGCTGTATAAATAGATTTTAAAGGGTTTTAAAAAAGAAACCAATGTTTTCATATCGATCACCATTAATTATGGTGAATTGGCACTGATACCACTAATATGAGTGGAATTTGCACCGCCAGAATTCATTTTGAATAAGGTAAAATCTGTGTTGGAAAATGTCGAAATCTCTTGGATATGATTACACTGAGATGTTGTATTAATGGTAAAATTTGTGTTGGAAAATGTCAAAATCTCAGAAGTGAGCCATCTTAGACGTCATTATATCACAGTCCATTTTATTTATAAAAAAATTAATCATGTAAAAAATTATTGACAAAAGTAAAATTGTCAAAATGGAGAATCGAACTCATAAAAAATATCTTGTATGTAGACTAGTGAAAATATAAAGAAATACATGCATGCATGCATGCTAATGTTTTCACCATTCACCCTAGGAATGATTGATGGTATCTAAATCATTATACATCTCGTATCCAGGTTCCCTTGGGACTGGGATTACATCATCAAAGGATTTTTTAAACGTCTGTATTGAATAACAAATTTTCCATAGTTCGTCGTCGAAGTGCACGTTGAAGCACCCACGTATGTTGAGCACGCGAAGACCCTTGCAGTTGCATATGATAGATCGCAGCGTGTCTCCATTGAACATGCCGAATCCCATATGTAGGTGCTCGAGACGCGGCATCGAATCAGCCACGGCCTTTTCCTCCGTCTCGTTTTCCGTGTCCAGCACGAATCTGTTCCTGACCATGAAATCTGGAGGGGACATGTTCCTACCCAGCTTGACCAGACGGTGGCAATACTTTTCGGCAGAAAATATTCCAGTCGACGTGATATAGAGGCAGTAGCTAATGTCGAGTTCTTCCAGCACCGGGAGAAACTCCAAGTGTCTCACGAAAGTTTCATCACTCACGTCGCACTTCGGAATGCGCAGCACCCTTAGAAATTTCCCACTGTATTATAAAAATAGGAAAACATCAATAGAAATTAACAAAAGTATACGTAAAATTTTGTAATAGAAAAAATAAAGTATTAGAATAAGACCAAATAAAATTTTGTACTGGCCTTAAACATGCAAAACAGAAGGCTGCTTCGTCGAGCTTGTACGCGGAGAAGGACCCTAGATATCCTCCACTGCGAGCCACGAGCTTCATTACGGTCAAACTAATCTCAGCGGTTTGCTAGGTCCTCCGGCACCACTGTACCAAGTCGACGTTAGACCAATAGTCTAAGGGACCGTTGAGCGCCTTCCACCACGAACGGCAAACTGGGGCCACGTTGCACATTACCTCGTCCGCCGGTATCCCCGACAGTACCAGTATCATCGAGAGAATCTCGGTAGGGATGTCGGCCCATCCGCTGCAGTTGATCTTGCTCCTCTCCATTGCGATTGTTCTTCTTCTTCTCTCCTTTATTTCTCTCTAGTCGGATGGATTCTCTTCTTTGGAAAAGGCTATTTAACCCCTCGTTTAGGGGGGTGTAACCCGCTCGTGGAGGGGTGTGACCGAACAAGGCACAAATCTATTGGAAAATAACGATAATGCTACTGTATTAATATTAGCAATTAGTCGTTTGGGCTCCCAACATATTTGGGTGATGCCATCTCCCATTATGTGGCATCTGACATGGCAGATGACATAACAGCTGACATGACAAATTTTAATCCCAAAAATTAATTACCCATATTTTTTTAATGTTAATGTTAATGTTAATGTCAATATTAATATTAATGTTAATGTTAATGCTAATGCTAATGTTAATGTTAATATTAATATTAATATTAATATTAATGTTAATGTTAATATTAATTAATATTAATTAATATTAAATTATTTATTTACTATTAATGTTAATTTTAATATTAATTTATTGTTAAATTTTGCCATGTCAGCTGTCATGTTAGCAACCATGTCATATGCCACATAATGGAAGATGGTATCACCCAAATTTTTTGGGAGGAAATAGCATTTTCGTAATATTAGTTTTAATTATATTGTAAATTTTAAATTAACAGAAAAGCCAATGTAGATTTAATATTAATGCTACTGTTAAATTTTCCCGATCATACCTCGATACTTACGATTGTCGACTGAGTTACCGTCTTCATCATTATCAAGTTTTCACCCGAATCATCGTCCTCGCTGGGGCGTGATGCCGCACGAGCCTGAAGTTGCGCTCGTGCAAGTCAAGATAACAGATTCACAATAGTTTATAGCTCAAATTGATAACATAAGCAGCGGAAGGAAAACGTAGTATACAACAAGAATCTCTTTTATTGATAATGAACTGAAGGTTACAATGGCTCTGAATAGCCCAACTTAACATGCCAATTGGCTACAACGCTCATGATCTCTCTAGCTTACAAAGGAGTACATTGTTCCATACATTATGCCTCTTTATAGCCAACAAGTAGTCTTCGGCTGAACATCTCCATGTCGCAAGTCCGAACGCCAATGCGGTAGCTCCTCTTGAACGCTAAGGACTCCATGCCTCGGTACGTCCAAGCCGAGCCCCGCCTCGAGCCGAACATATCCTGAACTTGTCCACTACCGTGTCCCTGCAGATACAGTTAGACATAATTTAACATAAACATAGTGATCACGCTCATTTATGTCCCATTTTGCCTAGCCTGCAAGGTTAGAACTTTACATAAGAAATCATATCATTTCACTCAACCAACCAACCGTAAACTTAAACATATGCATAAGGGTGGCAGGCCCTGCGCCTGCACCCAGCGCTAATCTCAGCCTACCGGCCCTATCTATATGAAGGTCACGGTGTTTCGCACCTAATACATCTTTGGCATCCTTATGTAAGACTATGATCGCTTCGATACGGGTTGCTAGCCCAGTATCCGAAGGATCCCAAACTTACTGATATCATAGCTTATCATAACACTGGACGGTCGCAACCCGTCCTAATGATGTGCACCATAAATACCGTACATAATTCCCTTCTTTGAACTACTCGGTTGAATTAAGATGATGTGCACCATAAATACCATACATAAATACCAACACTGGACGGCGGTCGTAACAATATCATAGTTATTGAGTATATTATATTGTCATTGCTTGTCCTCCATTCGGAGTTATCGTTCTCGACAGGTTTTGATATTATAACTGTTGTTAGATAGTAGAACTAGACAGCGTTCTACGTCGTTTCTGCGGTGTAGGCTGGGACACTGTCACGCACTCATGCCCTTACTCTGGGTGCGGGTCATGATAGGGTGCGCGAGAAAGGAACAATGTCGCTACCGATTCGGTTGGGACCGATAGATCGGAATCGGCCGGGTCGATCGAACGAGAACGGTTGAATTAAGATCCATTCTACGTTATGGAATGGCTTCTCTGGAACCAAGTCCCATATTCAGCGGGTTGCAGGTGATCGCGTAGGCGACGTCAGCGCAGCCAACCAGTCGCTCGCTTGAAGCAAGTCTAAGGCGAGTGGCTGACCTCCTTCGCCTCGTCCCTCTTCGACGTCAGCCATCCTGGACGTATAGCTTTGTTAATCGGGGTCCTTTCAACGCAAGTAGCTAGCTCCGATGCAAGTCCCCGCTTAACCTGTGCTGAAATCTTATACACGACTATACCATGTTTCCTCCTAGGCCGAAACGGTCCCGTGGCCCCGGGTTGCTGATCGAGAAAACTACCGCCTTGTCGACAAGTTTTCCATAACCGTGCGAAGACATATTTTCCTTTTAGTTATTAAGACATAGCCTACATTACCTTTGAAAACTCAATCCCTTTTCCGTGTTTGTGCCCTTGCATTTATCCTTTCATTCGCAACAACATTATCGATTTACCTAGGAAGGGGGTCGAGAAGAGAAGGGTCAGTGTCATGCCCCGCTCCCGTAGGAGCGATCGTCCTCGCTAAGGCGTGATGCCGCACGGGCCTAGGTTGCGTCCGTACAAGGCTAAGTCCATAAACGCCGATTTGAGCTAGGCCGCAGAGTCGCACAGAGTGTTCCCATTTGCAACGAAAAGTAAATGAACACAAATTGAAGCGAATTCAAACTTTATTGACATTCAAAAAGTTTCCAAGCGACGCTAGGTCGAGATTACAAATCGCTCAAGCTCTCTCTCTCTCTCTCTCTCTGAAATATAAGGCGTGCCAAGTGGCTTACAAGATAGAATGATTCATGGCGATGTTCCGATACATTATGTCCTGTATATGGTGCTTCAGCTCCTTGCAACGCCCCAAGGCTCCAGAGTTAGCTCCGCACCTTAGCACGTTCAGGGAAGCTCCGTACCCGCTGATGTCTCCTGCTTCCTGCAAGCAATCTGTGGGGTTATCAGTAAATTGTTATGCACTGGTGGGGAGGCTAGCTCGCCCACAATTCTATCATTACCAAACACGTTCGATTTACTTCTGTGCACCGTCTATCATTCATTGTCTTTCTAATCTTTCCTTAGGGTCAGTTTCATGGCATATTTCATAACCTATCTCGTGTTGCCGAATTCAAGTGTTTGCATGGAAATACATGTACGACTTACCCATACTTACCGTCCGGCCTTTCCTGTCCAAAGTAAACCAAGTTAGTCGACAATTCATATAAACTTTCAATGTCGAGTGCGTGTCCCTGCCTCAGGTCCTAGCACAACGTAGGCGTATTTTTTAACTCGATTTCACGAAGTACACTTTATCCTTTGGTGTGTTACATTTCAAGCCTGTTCAGAAGGCACTTCATTTAGTTAACTTAGACTACTTTGTTTCAATACAAGGACTTGCACGTGGATTGCCACCAGCAAAGCCTACTTAATCTATATGCACCGGTCGCTGGCACCACAAGCCATTTTGGACCCTTCCTGCCATAGTATTTCGCAACTATTCAGAGCGTGCGGCTGGTACACGTTGATAGTGTCTTGAAATACTCCTGCACTTACGTCTCCTGGGACGGTGCTTGCTATACTTCGATAGCCCAACAAAACTCTTTTCTAATGTGTTCGTGCAACGACTTGACAAGCAAGGGCTACGTCAAGCCTTGCATCGAGGGAACGTGTTGTGCACGCGTTCGACTTGAATAATCAAGTTCTTTGGGTGCATAGACTTAAGCAAGAAGCAGTAAAATACGACTTAAACTACGGGACAAGCGAATGTTAATATTAATTGTAGTTCCAATTACATTTTAAATAAAAAAGAATGCAATTTTAACTTTAACTAGTTTGAAGTAAATGTTAAATCAAAAACTATTTTAAATTTTAGTATTGATATTAGTTTCAATAATATTGTAAATTTTAAATTAACAGGAATTCCACGGTATTAGAAACCTAGCTAGCTGATGTCACGTTGCTCGGGGCTCGGTTAGTGTTCGTCTAAACTCGTACGTGCGAACTAGTTATTAGTAATGAAAACCAAAATTGAATTTTAAGTTTAAAATATAGTCGAGCTCGATCCTTCCTCTTTATCCCATCTCCCACACTCTCTCTTTCTCTCTCTCTCTCTCGGGTTCTCTCTCACAGGTTGTGTTCCTTACACAACAGATCCCGTAGCATTAAATGCTCTGTATACGTTATCCTACACAATTTAATAATAACACTGATACCATATCATTAGAAGAGTAAAAGTTGTCTCGGAAGTTGTAAAAAATTATTTTGTATTGTCTTCTCAATATTTTTTTGCATTGGAGATGACTTTTTAAACTTGTTGTCATTTGTGAATATAGCCGCCTATGCAAGATATTGTCTTCTGCCTCATGCCACATAGGATACACAACACATAACAAGACAATAGGGTTTCGTAGCATTAAATGCTGCTGCATGCGTTATCCTACAGAAGAGGACCACGTGGAGAATGCTGTTGCATGCTTCCTCATGCGTTATTAGCTACACAATTTTATAATACATGTACCCAGAAGACGAAAGTTGTGTTGTTGGAAGTTGTTTCCTTAAAATTATGCTTGCTCCTAGAATCACTCAAGATTTTTCATGAGCCATCAAAGAGGGCCACGTGGCAGAGTTACAAGGAAGACGAAAATGTTGTGTTGTTGCCTTGCTGAAAGTTGTTTCTTCCTGAATAATGCTTTTTGTACCTCCAAATTGCACTTTCAAACTGTCCATCCTTACGTGGCAGCTGACGTGATATGTTGATCTAGCAGCTGACGTGACAAATTTTTTTTAAAAGAAAACTAAAAATAAAGTTAACATTAAAGTTAATGTTAACACTAACATTAACATTAATATTAATATTATCGTTAACATTAACAATAATATAATATTAATATTAATATTAACATTAATATTAACATAAATTAATATTAACATTAAATTAACATTGATATTAACGTTAAATTATTATGGAGAAAATTGGGTAGTTAACTTTTTGGATTAAAATTTGCCATGTCATCAGTCATGTCAGATGACACACACTATTATTTAACATGCCACATCAGATGGGAGGGCTATATATTAGAGGGACAATTTGGAGGTACAAATATAGCATTGTTCTTTCTTCTTGTATTGTTTCTTGTCCTTCATTTCTTCTGCTAGTTTCTAACACACTCTATTTTCTTCAATGTCGACGTCACATAGAGAAAGTGATTGTCGTGTGGAAGATTTAGTCGATGAAGAAAGCTTTCTTTCAAGAGGACTATCAGATGATTTGGATGATGAGCAAAGTTTGGAAGATGTTAATTAGGAGATAGTAAAGAACAAGATGATGAGAAAACAATGGAAGAATGCATCATAACGACGACGACATCAACGCAAACAACGAATATTATTTCGCATCACCCTTTCTAATGGATTTAAGAAATGCATTAATTTTTACATTTATTTCTCATGTTTATTTTTTTTATTCTGTTCTTAGGGACGACGGTGAATCTCCATTGGATTTCGATGCAGCGCGATGAAAAAAATATTGTAGTCTGCCAACATTAACAAAGATCCAAAATATCTCTTAGAAGAAGATATTGTTGGCCTACAGTTCAACTCTATTGAAGAAGCAGAGACATTCTACCGGTATATTCAAAAGCATATGGTTTCAGTATTAGAAAGAACGAGGTAATGAAAAACAAATATGGGATGGTGATGGTCCGTAGTTGGTGTTGTTCGAATGCGGGATTCAGACACAAGAAATACAAGGAAGCTCCTAACAGGGTTCGTGAGCCAAGAAGTGAAAGCAGAAGTGGTTGTAAAGCAATTTTTCGTATTGGGTACACCGATAAAACAAAGATGTGGTTTGTCAAAAATTTCATGTACATCACAACCATATCCTGGCGAATGATTATGAAACAGTTTTTTTGAGATCCCATCGTACGATATCACCCGCAGAGTTGGAAGAAATTAAGCTTATGAAGCAACCAGGAATGGAGGATAGATATGTAATTTAATTGTCCAGAAGAAAGGTGGCTGGGATAAGGTTGGATGGACGAGAAAGGATTTATACAACGCTCTAGCTCAAGATAGTAGAGCACTAGACGATGTTGATGCTACGACAACACTTACATTTCTTCAATCTAAGAAGGGCAGTGACCCAGATTTTTTCTACGCGTATAAGGTAGATGAAGATTCCAGATTGACCCATCTCTTTTGGGCTGACGGTGCATGTCGATTCGATTACGAATTATTTGGAGATTCACTAGCATTCGATTCTACATATAAAACAAATAGAAGTCAAATGCCGTTGGTGGTTCTAGTGGGTACAAACAATCATACGATGACTTGTGTGTTTGGGTTTGCAATGATCCATAATGAGACTGCAGAGACATATTCTTGGTTTCTAGAAAAATTCCTAGAGTGTATGAATGGCAAATTATCAGTGACAGTTCTCATGGATGGTTGCAGATCCATGAATAAAGTAATTGAGGATTTAATGCCCAGCGTAGTTCATCGAACGTGCTCATGGCATATCCTAAACAATGCTGCCAAACATGTACACCGAGAGGGTTTTCACAATAAACTGAGTCTTCTGATTAAAAGGTACATCGCACACTTGCTACTTTACTTTGAAGTATGTTGTTGTTACAATATCACAACTTTAGTTACTCCATGTTTTCTAAACAGGTACTATTCAGTCGAAGAATTTAAAAACCGTTGGCAGCAGATGCTAACAGATTATAATGTAGAGAACAATGAGTGGACCACTGCATTGTACAGAACGAGGGAGCGATGGACGGACACATTCCTACGTGGAAATTATTTTGGCGGTTCTACTGCAACAAATAGATGTGAATCTATGAACGCATTTCTGAAAAGATTTTTGAATGAGAAGCTGCCACTATGGAAGGCCCTTTAAAATTGTGACTACGGTTTGGCGGCCTTACGTTACGGCCAGATGAGTAAGCATGTCACTGATAAACTCTCAACACCAGTTGTGAATCAAACTAGCATGGCCGTAATAGAAGGTAAATTTGCCACAATTTACACTAAAACGGTGTTTATAGAGGTAAGGAAGGAAATCACACGTTCTGATGCATATACTGTTCTCCATCATCACATCATAAGAGAGGCAGAAGTTTGCACTATCCAGAAGTATATGTCGCCAAACAGTGTCAACCGGAAGGTTACATTTGATCTGGCCGACAACATCATAAATTGTGAATGCTTGTGGATGGAGACCAAGTGGATTCCTTGTAGGCATATTTTTTCAGCAATGAAGAGATTACAAATTGGAGATATTCCAAAGAACTTGATAAAATCTCGTTGGCTCAAGGATTGCAAAGAGAGTTATCTCTCCGGACCTGGCTCAGAAAGAAGATTCATCCACCCAGACAATATTGAGAGCAGAAGGTATGGTGGTATTAATGAACAAGTTAATCTGTTTACATACTATTGTAAAAAATTAAGCAAAATTTAAGAGAGGAAACGGAGTTGATGTCGTCTGTTCTGATGGAGTTGAAAGAAATGGTGACCGATATTGGTGAAGAAGAACAAATGGTAGCTGATGCAGTTCGTGGAGTGCATGAAGCTTTAAAAGAGCCAAATCCGGTAGCAACAAAAGGAAGGCCTTCTCAAGGAAATCAAGCCAGCCTACAGAAAGTCAGCCTATCCCGAAGCCTAAAATTTGTAGAGTTTGTAAAAAATCGGGTCACGATTTTCGTAATTGTAAAGTACGAAAGCGAAATAGCGACAAAGAGCAAATGGAATAAAATGAAACGTCGTTGACTTAAGTCAATATCTTTCTTATGTGGCAAGATGTCATTCACACGAGACAATTAGATAAAAAATATGTTCTCCAATGCAAAAGTTTGAGAAGACAATTAGATAAAAATGGAGAATATCAAATTCCAAGTTCAAAATGGAGAATATCAAAATGAAGAAATATGTTCTCCGTGTAGTTCAAAACGGAGAATCATTCTCCGTTTCAAATTAAAATGGAGAATGAACTTCTAATGTGTTTTTAACACTGGGAATCTTATTCTCCGTTTCAAATTAAACGGAGAATGCCGTTCTCCGTTCCAAATTAAACGGCGAATAGAATCCTCAATCGTTTTAATACTGGGAACGGCATTCTCCGTGCAGTTCAAAACGGAGAATATAATTCTCCGTTACAAATGAAACGGAGAATAATTCTCCGTTACAATGAAACGGAGAATATCATTCTCCGTTTCAATTTAAAACGGAGAATGAACATTCTAATATGTTTTTAACACTGGGAATGCTATTCTCCGTGTAATTCAAAACGGAGAATGCTATTCTCCGTTTAATAAAACGGAGAATGCTATTGTGGTGTCGTGGTTACAATGCTAGACTTGTATTTAAGAGGTCATTGGTTCAAATCTTGACAATAACAAAATTTTGTTTTATTTATACTTTTTTTGTAAGTTATTTTGTCATACATAGGGGGTATCAAAACTTTGATACCCCCTACTTTATCAAAGTTTCTCTCATTTAAAAAAAGGGAAAAAACTTTGATACAGTAGGGGGTATCAAAGTTTTGATACCCCCTATGTATGACATGTGGGCCCTTCCTGCTTTATAAAATGTGTACACATATATATATACACATAAATTTTGAGAGGGCCCACATGTCAGACATAGGGGATATCAAAACTTTGATACCCCTTACTGTATCAAAGTTTCCCTCATTTAAAAAAAGGGAAAAAACTTTGATACAGTAGGGGGTATCAAAGTTTTGATACCCCCTATGTATGACATGTGGGCCCTTCCTTCTTTATAAAATGTGTACACATATATATATATACACATAAATTTTGAGAGGGGCCCACATGTCATACATAGGGGGTATCAAAACTTTGATACCCCCTACTGTATCAAAGTTTCTCTCATTTAAAAGTTAAGTAAAATTGAGGAAAAAAAACTTTGATACAGTAGGGGATATCAAAGTTTTGATACCCCCTATGTATGACATGTGGGCCCCTCCTGCTTTGTAAAACATGTAAACATATTTATATACACATAAATTTTGAGATGGCCCACATGTCATACATAGGGGGTATCAAAACTTTGATACCCCCTACTGTATCAAAGTTTCTCTCATTGAAACCCTCATCAAAGTTGGTAAAATTCGAAGGTGCAGATTCATTGGTATTAATGGCATATAAATGGCAGTAGTTGGGAGAGTTTGTTCTAGTCTTAATTAGCTTTACTTGAGAAGGGGCAGATGCATTGGTATTGATGAAATTAATTGAATTGAATTCGAAGTGGCTGCCACTTGGCGCATGAGTCCGAGTTGTTCCATGCCTATAAATGGCAGTGGTGTAGGAAGAGTTTGTTCTCATCTAACTTAGCTTTTCTTGTGGAGATGGACTCTACCGATCTTCGCCTTAGCAAGATGCTTTCCTCTTGGTTGTCGATCTCCTCGTTCGAAGAAGCACTACTAAAAACCCAGATTAGCGACGTCAGGAGACGTCGCTAAATACGTCGCAGTACGTCGCTAACAATGATTTGCGACGTATTTAGCGACGAAAAACCTACGTCGCTTATAGGCAAGTCGCAGATGGTAATTTCGTCGCCGAACGTCGCTATTTGCGACGCGGCGTCCATTGTCGCTAGACGTCGCAAAATGAGCGACAGAGAGCGACGTATAAGTACGTCGCCAACATTGCGACGTAAAGCGACCACTAGCGACGCTTCAAAAGTTTAAATGATGACGAGGCATGGCATCCACGTGGCCACGTGGGCAACGTAGCGACGTATAGTAGCGACGTCAGGACGTAACGTCGCTAGTTAGCGACGTATAGCGACGTCTGTGTACGTCGCAGTACGTCGCAGAACGTCGCTATACGTCGCTAATGTTAAAAAAAATTTAAAAAATATAATTGATATTTTTGTTATGCTGTGTTTCTGTGTTTACAGTGTGTGTGAAGTGCAGTGTTCGAACCATCGACAGTTTCGCTTACTGTTCTATGTTTTATCTTGGATAGAAAGAGCAACAGTTCAGGGTGCACTTCTCGGAGCTTCCTCTTCACGTCCTTCACCTTCTCGGGAACCTTTACGACGTCCGAGAAAGTGAAGGATGAAAATGAAGCTCTCAGAAGTGCACCCTGAACTGTTGCTATTTCTATCCAAGATAAAACATACAACAGTAATCGAAACTGTCGATGGTTCCGAACACTGTATTTCACATTCACTGTAAACACAGACACCATCATAACAAAAATACACAATATATTTTTTTAAAATTTCGGCAGCATCTCCTTTGTATATCAGATCATCGCTTATAACCCAGCGTAGGTATATTTGTCATCCCGTCGCAGATATCACAAAGTAAATATCACAATAAAAATAGGAGGCAGTGCAAAGTAAATATCACAGACACCCATCCTCACAAACATCCAATAGAGTCAAATAAAAATGAAAGATGATAAAAAGTCTCCCACCAAGTGTATAAACAACAGTGTATGAATAAACAATTTGCCCATAGGGCCAATACATACAAGTCATAAAAAAACCAATAAAATCACTGCGGACCCCTGCCGCGCAACTGGGATAGAATGTAGTCATACTGCTCCTGGGTGAGCTGTACCGTAGGGGCAGTAGGAGGCAGTACAATGTCTGGAGTCGGCGCCGGAGGCAGTGCAGTATCTGGAGTCGGCCCGTCGATGGACCCGGAGGACGTACCTGCTCCAGCTCTCGCAGTCGCTCACCATGCGCAGCAAGGGCACTCACCACCTTCTCAGTATACTGAGCGACTGAGAGAGAAAGGCTCCTCTGCGATCCGTCCAGCTCGACCTGTCTACGCTCCGTGCGCTGCGTAGACTCGGTGAGCGTCTGCAAGTTGGCAGCTGCAGCCTGATGCAGACTCATCAGCTCCTGTATACTGCGCTCGACCGCATCAAATCGTCCGGTGACGATCGGAGGGTCGGATCGTCGCTCGACCGCATCAGAAATCTGCTGCTGCAACTCGCGACGCAGCTCCTCGATCTGACGACGAACATCCTCAGCTCGTGACGACGCCTGCGTAGCCGGAGACTGCGCACTGACCGAGGGGGCCCGGGATGACTCCGAAGCCAAATACGCGCCGTAGGATCCCGTACCGTAGTACGTACCCTTCTGAAGACCGCCAACGGCGGTCATCCAGAGCTCGTCCGGCGATGGCTCTGCAGGCGGCTGGGAGGAAGTACCAGCCCCTCCCTCTGCTTGCGCACTAGCAGCAGCAGCAGCATCAGCCGCCTCCTTCTGTAGCCGAACAAACTCGGCCTAGAACATGTTTGCTAACGTGTAAGTGTTTACTAAAGTCTATATTGATATCTATTTTCCTGTTTTCTAAATTATAGTCAGTTAATATTAGTTGAATAGAACGTACATATGCCTGCGTCGCCCTCTCGTCAATGAAGTCCCCAGCCCTCCGATGGGTGACCAGGAAGACGGTCACCATGTTCGGGTCCTCACCCTTCTTTACCTGTTAAAATATATTATCTATTATTAGTATTAAACATTATATCGAACTATATATAAATTAATGTCCGTCATAGGAAATACCAGACGACGAAAATGCTCCGTCATCGGAATGGAGCCACCACACCACTTACCGGCGCTCGACCGCGCCACCTTGGCCTTCTCAGACCGCTCCTGGTACTGGCGCTCGCTGAATCTAGCCTTCATCGCAGTCCACTGCTCTGGCGTAATCCAACCCTGGATCGGACGTCCGGCGCGATCACGACGCTTCTGGTCGTCGATCGCATCACGGATGAGCTTGGCTATGACGGCAGGAAATTGGCCCTCGATCCTCGCCGCCCGGTGTGGTGGATAGAAATAGGTCCTCTACAAGAAGTAAAATACAAAAGTTGTATAATATACACAAATGATTATTAAAATTTAAAAATAAACAAATTTTTTACCTTGAAGTGGGCGAACCAAAAGGCCTTCCTATCTGCGGGAGCATCTGAGTAGTTGAGCCAAGGCCCACCATAGTTCTGCCTCACAAATGTCCCCAGCTGTCTCTGTACTGCAGAAGGCCGATATCTATACAATAATAATTTTTCATGAATATATAGTACATATACATTTGAGAAATATATAATAATTAATTAACTTACTTCATAGGCCCGTCCGTCCAAATCTCCATACGCGTCTCGCCCGGGGGAGCGCATGGAGGGTCGCTCTCACCTCCTGCCTGGGCAGGATCAGTCTGATCGCCGTCCTCCATATGATCGGCGTGGGCTCCCTCCATAGAGCCGTCGACAGTAGGAATGCTGGACGGGATCAGGGATGCTGGACGCGGGATCAGGAAGGCTGGACGACGAGGGAGGAGTCGCCAACCTGCTAGAACTGCCCTGTCCCGGTAATGGACCGGGAACAGGAAGGCTGGACGACGAGGAGGAGTCGCCAACCTGCTAGAACTGCCCTGTCCCGGTAATGGACCGGGAACAGAACGGTACACTGGCGTACTCGGAGATGAGGATGAGGGTACGGAACTGCCCTCTCCATCCCCAGCCCGAGGCTGACGGGGCTGCCTAATATAATCCTCCGCGTCGTCCAGATGGTCTAGTCATACCTGACAATAAAACATATGACAATAAAACAAAAAAACATATTATATGATAGACATCACAGATTTTTGAAAAATACCATAGTCAAAAAGTGTCACTGAAGTGTCAATAAAAGTGTCAATAAAGTGTCACTGAAGTGTCACAGATTTATATGATAGAAGTGTCACTAAAGTGTCAAATATGATTATAAAACAAACGTACAGATTTAATCCTCTTCTGAAAATTCATCTAGTTCGTTTAGCTCATCTACTTCTTCTTCTTCTCTTCTTCTTCTTCTTCTTCTTCTTCTCCTCTCATCTTCACTTTCATCTGCATCTTCCTCTTCAGATAATTCTACTTCTTCTACACAATTAGATGTGTAATAGGAAACTTCCGTCGTGTCCACTTCTATAATATTTGTTACAAGAGGTAGTTCATCCTGTTGATAAGCTATATCGTCAACCTCAAAGGTATTTCTAGCTTTGGTCTTGCATACTGCCCACCAGTCCGACCTTGTTGTTCCCCGTTTAGGATAACTTGTGAAGTACACGAGCTGAGCCTGACTTGATAGGACAAATGGTTCATAGGCTTGATATCGACGCCGATAGTTTATATCAACAAGACCGTGCTTGTCTACTTTCCAACCTTGACCTTCAATCGGATCGAACCAATCACACCTGAATAACACAATCTTAGCAGGCTCTATTCCATAACTATATGTCAGCTCCACAATCTCCCGTAACACGCCATAGAAATCGTTGCCGCATCAACATCTTTGTAGTTCGAAGATCTGATACACAAACAGCTGTTTTTGGTGGAATCGAGATCCACAAAGTTGTCTCTGATCGGGCAAGTTGTTGACTTGAACCTAAACCCATTAACACAGTAGCTTGGCCATATTTTTGCAGCATAAATTGGTCCCTTGGCTAGCGTTCTAATAGACTCATTCTCAAGTCTTGCGTATGGACGATCGACCTAAATACCGAAAGAAGCAATTAAGCTCATTCTCAATCAAGTGCATATACAAAAAGGTAATTACAGAGTTCTCAAGTCTTACATATGCACTCAACCATGATGGAAAATAATGCCTCATTTCTTGTTCTAGTTCTTCTTCTGTTATGTGTGGCCTACCCGACCTCACATCATCATTAAATATGCTGAAAACAACATCGTTCAATTAATGTAATAGTATAATAATTAACACTATTAAAATAATATAGACGTATTAATTACTTACCCTCCAGTTTCTCTACTTCCTCCTCGTCGCAGTTGAGTAATACATACACCTGAGCAGCCCTTAGCTCATCATCGTTCAGATATCTCTTTTTCATCTTACCCGATGGCTTTCCTGGAGCATTGAATACCTTCAGTATTGTATCATTACTTTCATGATCTCCCTCGTCGTTTCTGGAAGCTCTCGTTCTATTAGTTACAACATGAGGCTTGAAATACATCGAACAAAAGTTTGTAATCTCCTCGAGAACATAGGCTTCACAAATAGAACCCTCGACCCGTGCCTTATTTTTCACCTTTCTTTTTAGGTGATTCAAATGTCGCTCGAACGGGTACATCCATCGATATTCGACGGGTCCACCAACACGTGCCTCATAGGATAGATGAATCGGCAAATGCTCCATAGAGTCGAAGAATCCAGGAGGAAACACCCTCTCTAGCTTGCATAGTGTTACCAATGTCCTTCTCTTGCTTTTCTAGACGATCAACGAGCAATTTCTTAGAACAAAGATCCCTGAAGAATATGCTAAGCTCCGTCAATGGATCCCAAACTGCCTGCGGTAAGAATTCCCGAAATGCAATCGGAATTAACCTCTCCATGAATACGTGACAATCGTGGCTCTTCATACCCGTCAATTTGTTTTCCTTCGGATCGACACATCTTCTCAGATTTGACACATATCCGTCTGGAAATTTTAGGCCCTGGATCCACCGACAAAGTCTCACTTTATCCTCCTTGTCCAGCAAAAAATTGACTTCGGAAGGAACTGTTTTCCATTCTGCTGTATCAAATGCAACGCAGGGCGTTTGCATATTTCTTTTAAGTCCAACCTGGCCTTGGGATTGTCTTTCGTTTTTCCCTTTACGTCCATCACAGTATTAATTATGTTATCAAACACATTCTTCTCAATATGCATGACATCAAGATTATGTCTGATCAGATTGGTACTCCAGTATGGCAGATCCCAGAATATGCTCCTCTTTGTCCAGTTATGAACTCTACCAAATCCATCGCACTTGTACCCAGTTGTAGGATCTTCGATAGCACTTGGAAAATCTTTAACCTCCTCCCATATCGTGTCTCCGCACCACCTTGGCGGTGGATCACCCTTCTCTACAACGCCGGCACGGAAAATTCCTGTTCCTTCTGAACGGATGATCTTTTGGCAGAAATTGCCGATGACAATCAAAGAAGCACGGCTTTCCGCCGTGTTTCAAGCGGAAAGCCTTACTACGGTCCATGCAATACGGACATGAGAGACGGCCATGAGTGCTCCATCCAGATAACATTCCATAGGCCGGAAAGTCGTTGATGGTCCACATAAGGGTTGCCTTCATCTGAAAATTCTGCTTCCTGGAAACATCGTACGTGTTAGCGCCTACTTCCCATAACTGATTCAACTCATCTATCAAAGGCTGTAAGTACACGTCAATGTTCCTCTTGGGATTGTTCGGACCAGAATTATAACGGTTAGAAACATGTACTGAGTCTTCATGCACATCCAAGGCGTAGGTTATACGGAGTAACAATCACAGGCCAGCACGAATACTGGGATCCCGAAAGACCAAAAGGAGTAAAACCGTCAGAAGATAGTCCCAACCTGACATTTCGCGGATCTGAAGCAAAATCTGGATACACTCGATCAAAGTGCTTCCACGCTTCTCCATCGGATGGGTGATCCAACACTCCTTCAATCTGTTCTCGCATGTGCCAACTCATATTTTCGGCCGTCTCTTTCACCATAAATAATCTTTGCAACCGCGGCGTTAAAGGCAAGTAGTGCATTGAATCGGTCGGTCTTCTTGCACCGGTAGACCTTCCTGTACTAGTTGTCTTATAGCGATCAGCACCACAAAATCTGCACACATCTGCGTCCTTGTCGTCTTTGTAGTACAGCATGCACCCATTGCGACAGGAATCGATTTTCTCGTATCCCATCCAGAGCGATCTCACCATCCTCTTAGACCGGTAGAAGTCTTTAGGCAACTTAGCACCCGCCGGCAAGATCTCTATAATCAACTCCAACACTCGGTTGTAGCATTCTTGCGACATGTTAAAATCTGACTTAATGCTCAACAGTCTTGTAACCACCTCCAACGGTGAATGATCCTCACAACCAGGATACAATGGAGTCCTTGCATTCTCCAGCAACTCCATGATGTGCAGCATCGGCGTTCGGTGCCTCCTCAGGTGCATCATGAACGAAACTAGGCCCCGCAGCGTCGAAAACCATGTTCACGCACCCGTCGTCGTATGCATGATTATCTGAAACAAAATTAGGTCCCGCATGCATATACGGCTCAACGTAAGGCTCCGGCTCTGATGCTAAAGACACAAGTTCTCCGTGTGCGGTCCACTGATAGTAATTAGGCGTGAAACCCCTCGAGTACAAATGATATGTCACTTCCACTTCTGGATAATATTTACGTTATGACATTTCACACACGGACACTTAATTTTGGTGCCGTCCATGTACTGAGGGAACGCCTTAGCAAACTGCAGGAACTGCTCTACTCCCGCTATGTATTCATCCCGCACACCACACATATCATCAGGACGACGATTGTACATCCATGAACGATTCCGCAAGTAGTAATTCATATCCATTTGAAAATAATTCTGCAAAGATGGACACACATTATCCAACAGGCACAAATTCGTATATAATGTCTTATTATGGGACACACATTAGTAGCGGACAGTTACTAATAACAATGATATTGACCGATACCGATACGGTTTGGCATGTTCCGATCCGATACAGACCGATACCAAATATTGACCGATACCGACATTGGCATGTTCCGATACTATACAGACCGATACCGATACCAAATATTGACCGATACCGACATTGGCATGTTCCGATACCGATACTATACAGACCGATACCGACATTGGCATGTTCCGATACTATACCGACATTGGACAGTTACTAATAACAATGATATTATCCAACAGGCCGATACCGACATTGGCATGTTCCGATACTATACCGACATTGGACAGTTACTAGACTACACTTCACTTACACCTCTGGATGACTTTGGCTCAAACCAGCCAAAGCTAGTTCAACGAGAGCTCCAAGAAAAAAATGGCTCTCCTCCCACAAACCACAATGGAAACTATACTTGAATAATGCACTCTATTCATTTGGGACTATTCCAGGTGTCCAAATTATAAGCAACCCTATATACATGGTACGAATTTCCAACATGTGACATTCATCCATAGCTACTGTTTAATTGTTTCATTCGGGGTTCTATTATGTGTGAAATGCAAGACGCAAGTTACATTCCGGATGGACTTTTATATCAAATTGGCGTTTCTAAAACACTAGTCCAAAACATGGAAATCTTTTATTTTCCTGTATCTCTGTTTGTTTGTCATGTATATTTAGAATCTGTCTAGGACTCTAGACTAATGACATTCTTCTTGATATTGGTTTCATGCACATTAAAAATACACTTTCTCAGCTACTATCTCTCCCCTCGTTTTAGGCATACTTTGATTCTTCACATCTTCCAGACCTAATTTAGAGCATATATATATAGTTTAAGAAAATCAAGAAAATAGCAGCTTAAGTCATTTATAATTCCAAGAAAAGGTGTGGTATTGTGATTGAAATGCATTTTTGCTAAGGTCCAGAGTTCCGATCACATTCTATCATTATGTTACGTTTCATATCTCAAGGATTTTTTCTATCTATACTACTATATAATAAGAAAAGTTGAGGCTTCACCGTAATTTTTTTTGTTCCAAACATATCCTTGTTTATGTTTACTGAGTAAAATTGTTCATTAAGTTTAAAATGGACAAGTAGGTAATTATATATAGGAAAAAAATTAAAGAGAGATTGTTGTTTATTCTTTCCGTAGTATGAAATGCACATGGAAATCTTTTATTTTCTAAATGCAAGACGCAAGCTGTAAGGGAAAACCCAAAACATGTCCAAGGATCGTGTCAGTGTCCAAGGGTCGTGTCCGTGTCAGTGTCCAAAACACGCACACACAGTGTCAGTGTCCAAAATTTCGAGTTTGTGTGTGTGTGTGTGTGTGTGTGTGTGGGTGGTGTGTGTGTGTGTGTGTGGGAGAGAAGGAGGAGGGAATTAGGTTAGGGTTTACCGCCGGAGAGGAGGAGGAGCTCCAGGAGGAGGAGGAGCTCGACGGGGGGGGGGGGGGGGAGTCGACGGGGGGGGAGGGAGTCGACGGGGGGGGGGAGGGAGTCACCGCGGGGGAGGGAGTCGCCGGGGGAGAGGGGGAAAAAATTTCGAGTTTCGATTTTTCGAGTGAGGGGGAAAAGGGAGTCATGTGCCCTAAGTAAAAAAGTTAGCGACGTCCACTGTTGACGTCGCTAACCGTCGCAATAATTTTAATATAAGCGACATATTTTCTTAATATGTCGCTGAACGTCGCTATTCAGCGACATACTTTATCTAGTGTCGCCGAACGTCGCTATTCAGCGACGTATTGCGACGTCAATAGGAAGGAGTCGCTATATTATAGTTAGCGACGTAATTTCATTCCGTCGCTAAACGACGTCGCTAATAGAGCATATTTTAGTAGTGAAGCTTTGGTGGTGAAGTCCTTCAGAAGACTGAGATGTGCCTGGGTTTGGATTTATTGCCAACCCACGTACTGTCGAAGCGCCCGCACGTTGATTCGCTCGGACTATGCACGGTGTTCCTTTGTCGTAAGGAGTTTCTTTGTTCGACGTATTCCATTGGTCCGACGACGCACGGTGGTGAAGTCCTTCAGAAGACTGAGATGTGCCTGGGTTTGGATTTATTTTCGTTCCACGCTCTGTCGAAGCGCCCGCACGTTAATTCGCTCGGACTATGCACGGTGTTCCTTTGCCGCAAGGAGTTCCTTTGTTCGACGTGTTCCATTGGTTCGACGATGCATGACGAAGTGATTTGCCTCAAGGAATTCCTTTTCCTCAGGGCGTTCCATTGCTCGGAAGAATGTAATATGAAGTAAATTCCTTTGCAGGTCCTTTGTCTCAAGGAAAGAGTCTTGCCAAGGTGGGGGATCGGTAGAGTGCATCTCCAGGATGAAGAATGATGCCTTTGCACGGTACTCTGCCTCAAGAAATTCCTTTGCCTCAGTGAGTTCCTTTGCTCGGACGATGCACGATGAAGTGATTTGCCTCAAGGTGTCATCCAACGGTTTCTATGCTCTGATGATGCACGATGAAGTGATTTGGCTCAAGAAATTCCTTTGCCTTAAGGAGTTCCATTGCTCTGACGATGCACGATGAACTGAATTCACTTCATTGTGCATCGTCAGAGCAATGGAACTCCTTGAGGCAAAGGAATTCCTTGAGGCAAATCACTTCATCATGTTTCGTCAGAGCATATAAACCTTTGGATAACTCCTTGAGGCAAATTACTTCATCGTGCATCGTCAGAGCAAGCAAGATGAATTCCTTGAAGCACAGGAACAGAAGCAAAGGAATTCCTTGAGAGCAAAGGACCTTGCAAAGGAATTCCTTGAGGTAGAGCACCTTGTAAAGGCATCCTTCTTCATCCTGGAGATGTACTCTACCGATCCCCCACCTTGGCAAGACTCTTTCCTGTTGGTTACTGGAAGAGCCGCAGGGTTTGGGTTGATTGCCAACCCGCACTCCGTCGAAGCGCTCGCACTTTGATTCGCTGTGACTATGCACAGAGTTCCTTTATTCATGGAGTTCCATTGCTCTGACTATGCACGGAGTTCTTTTGTTCAGGGAGTTCTATTGCTCTGACGATGCACGATGAAGTGATTTGCCTCAAGGAATTCCTTTGCCTCAAGGAGTTCCATTGCTCTGCGATGTTCGCACGCAGCTCACATTCAACTTTTTTCTTGATAGTAGGATTTTATGTAGTAGTTCAGACTTTCATATGTAAATAAAAGTCAAACTTTTTGGGTTTTCACAATGTAAATGTAACTCAAAATAATTTTATTATAAAAGACAGAGCAGAGCAGACATTATAAAAGACAAAAGTTCTCTTGAAAGCAAATTCTTAGCCCATACCAACCTTGTCATTCTCATCAAGCTCATCTTTATTCTCCTTTTCAAACTAAACGGAGAATAACATTCCCGTTTTAAAAGACACGGAGAACGTCATTCTCCGTTTTAAAAAAAACGAAGAATAAACATTTTAATGTGTTTTACCACTAGAAATTTTATTCTCCGTTTCAAGACAGACGGAGAATGTTATTATCCGTTCCGAAATAAACGGTGAATAGAATCCTCAAACGATTTAATTTAAACGGGAAAGTTATTCTCCGTTTCAAGATAAACGGAGAATAGAATCCTCAAACTTTTCGTGGTTTTGACAATGTAAATGTAATTCAAAAATAATTTTATTATAAAAGCAGAGCTTATAAAAGACAGAAGTTCCTTGCCCAATTACATAATTATATTGTTGTGTTTACAATATCACATATTTGCTTTTAAGCAACTTCTTAGCCCATAACAACCTCATCATTGTAATCTTCTGGTGAGTTTCATCGTCATTTCCTTCCGGTATTTCGAAGGGAGTAGTCGTCAACATATTCATAAATACGCCGTGTACAAGAGGCAGTTGGGTGCCCGTCGTTGTGGGCAATTTGGAGAACAATTCAGCACTTTGCTCTCATACTCCATCTTCGTCGGGCATCTCTCCCTCATCCTATCAACTTTCTCCTGACGATAGGCTCTAAGGTGTTCTTCATTAATTCTGCATCCACCTTACATTTTTCGTACGTGTTTTGCCTCAAGGAGTTGTAGTGTGTCCAGTCGTAGGAGATAAAGTTGAATGTGAGCAGAGTATAGTGTTTCATGGATGAATTAAAGAGTGGGATGAATAGCAACTCTATGTCATCCTCCAAACCCATGACGAAGTCTACTACATCTGTTTGGATGTCTTGAAGGGCGCGACTTTTGCTTCTGGTTCATTGGCACGTTCAACGATGGTCTGTTTCCCAAAAACAAAACACAATATCATGAGTAATTTTTTTCTGTCATTTTTCATCGGTGTACACATGAATATGGATTTTTCTGTTTGAATTCTTACCAATGTGTGGGCCATCATGAATGCAGACCACTTATATGATTGGGGCGCCGGCTTTTGCTTCTGGATCAATGGCACGTCCTTTGAACTAGACGGGGGACACCTTCTTTTAATGCCTTGAATTTCTCTCCAGCTTCCTTTTATTAGGTTCAGTATGCCAGCCTCCATGTCTTCATAGTTGAGTATGTCTTGCAGGTCTATTGCCGACAGCTCGACTGTGACTCCATTTTCACCCTCTTCCGGCGAAAATGAGTATACAATATCACTGCACATAAATTTAGTTTAGATTAAATTAATAAAGATAGATTCTCATTACATAATTGTGAAAAAATTCTAGAAAAAACAAAAGAAAAAAAGGGTTCTGATACATACTATGGACACTCCTTTTTGGGAATTACGATGTCGATGTATTGCTTCTTCATCTCTTCATCCGCATCTTTCCAAAGTAAGAGTTCATCGCATTCCCTTAGTATGACACGGTTCTACTTTAATTCAGCCATTTTGGCGTGTCCTCGGGATTTCGGAGCGGCATTAATCTTCCGCTTTTTATTAGCCTCTCCAACTATATTCTTTTCCAAGGGAGTAACATCTTCAACGCCTAATGGCGCTGATGGTTTTCTGAACCTCTTTCCCCCCGATCCTCCTCTACTTTTGGCTTCTTTGGAGCAGCAAGTTCAGCAGCTGCTTCAATCTCCTGACGCTGCAATGCTACAACCATGGCTTCGAGATTAATGATTTTTCCATCCTTTTCAGTGGCTTCAATTTGAACGATTCAACTTTATTTTGAAGCTCTATTTCTCCTCAACGAGCCTTTTATTTGTTTCTCTGAGTTGCTCGGTTGTTCGCCTGAAATAAAATAAACAACAATGAAATGTATGATGTGAATCTAACACGGAGAATGACATTCTTCGTGTAATATAATACGGAGAATAGAAATTTGAAATGTAAAGATTTTACCTTGTGCATGTACCTCTGCAATAAGAACAGAATTTTGCTTTCTCAAATCCTCCAGTTCATGCACAGAGCCCTCCATCACAACATTGACTGCACGTTGTTGTGCTTCTTCTGCCTCGAGCTCTTTCAGCTTTTCTTTGAGTATGGTATTCTCAAGGTTGGCTGCACGTAACTGCGCTCCTTGTGCCTCCATCTCTTTTAACTTTTCTTTGAGTTCTTCATTTTGCGCAAGAATATCAGAATGATGTTTTCTCAAATCCTCCAGTTCATGCACAGAGCCCTCCATCACAACGTTGACTGCACGTTGTTGCGCTTCTTCTGCCTCAAGCTCTTTCAGCTTTTT
>JANAVB010024086.1:0-2500 GCA_029216955.1 Iris pallida
TATTGAGATAGTGGTTATGGTAGACTAAGTGGATTCTTAGATAGTGTTACTAGTTCTTTGGTGATGTTCTAATTTGATCAGATATGTCTTGAGGACTCTTGGATTTTGATACTGGTGCGAGTGTCTCGCAGAACGAGAAGAATATCGAGGGTATTATTATATGATTTTTACTCGACTTCCCAAATGCCCAAATCCGGTACCTTTGTGTATTCCGGTAGTTAGAGAACCTGGTTGATTGCTGTGTCTTGGTAGTTGAGGGGCTTGTTTTCTAGTGGCTTGTGATCATTGACTAGGAGGATTCTTGTGAGTCTGAGGGCCTAGCATTGTTAGGGGAATGAGATTGGTATTTGGTGGTTGTCTTTATTGACGTGATATTCACTCCCTCATGGATGGGAGGCACTTGATAGATCGATTAGGTGGATAGACCGACTTGATGATTGGAGCTGTAGGCTCCCATATATGCTTGAGATGTTAATTATAGTAGAGGTTCTGATCTTGTACTTGACCTGATATCCATGCCACGATGTGGGCAGATGACCTCTTGTGACTGACAGAGTTGTCCTTGTCCCAGACCTGACTACCTGTATCCGTGCTATAAGTCCAGCTTACCCTGTGAGGTACTGGCCCTGACCTTGCACTGCGGTACCCTTTGTCTATTGGCACTTTGAGGTGCTACTTCCATGATTATATGGCATTGCGATGCCACCTTGATATTCTGGCTATATTATATGATTACCTGCACGGGTATCTGGTAGTTGGCCTATAGTCTTAGCGTGGTTAGGATTGCTTGCTTGCTTGTTGTATAACACTAAGGATGGATCACAACTGGGACTATAGGTGCCGAGGCTGATTCTTACTTAGCGTTCTCGTACTGAGGTACGACATCTAGGAGGATGAGCATGTGACCACGGCATGTGATTCCGGATAAATGTAGGGTTAATCTAGGCAACTAAAATGGTAGAAGCATTGGGAGGGAACGGAATCCCGAGATCGTGTATTACCGGCCGCCACAGGCTCGTCCTGGCACGTCGTGGTTGGCCGCCACGGATATGGCAGTATCCGACTACTATATGTACTCCTGCTTAGCACGGTGGCCTTCCGAGGGACCGTGCATACCTACCTGCTATGCGTTATTTGGCCTCGCTAGCCCTTGCGGGATATGGCACGATCTGAGGATTCCTATATTGCATTGTTGGGGTAACCCAACCTCCACATAGACAGCCGTAGGCATTTGAGTGGCCGCTTATTTATATAATTGTTTGGCTTGTTGCTTGCTAAGCTGGCTGGCACGTAACGCTGTCCCGGTGCAGTAATTCATTCCCTTGTTCTTGTTTGATGTAGGGATGGGTTACTGTTCTGAGGACAGACTACGAGTTCCAGTTGGCAATGCAAGCATTAGTGGATGTTAGGATGACTGTGATGATTGTTGGTTACTTACGTACTAGTAATTGGATTGCTGTCTTATATTCTGTAATCGTGCGTTGGTACCGCACGATCCCTTACCTTATTTACTGTTTTTAGATGCTATTCCTGTCATATTATATCCTGCTGGTTTTCTTCGCCCGTCCTTGAGCCTTCCTTTCTGGTACTTGCTACGGTTGGCCTGACCAACCCTGGATTGTTCCCAGATTGCCTGTGACCGACCCTGTGGATCTTTCAGACTTGACTTGGAGGACGTGCTTCAGTTCCTGACCATGAGGGAACTGTGTGGGAAGGTATTCTTGTCTACATTATTTCTTATTGTAGACTCTCTGATTATCATATGAGTATTTCCTGTTTTTCATATGATTATCTCTCTTGATGTTGTTTCATTGATTATTGCCTGTGGATATGAGATCGGATTTAGGCCATAGACTGCTTGCATGCTAGGATACCCAGCAAGATTGACAGCCACGATCGCCGTATGACGTTTTATACCTCATACGGAGTAGCTGGCCTAGTCCGTCCCAGTATTTCGGTACTGGGGCGTGACAATTGGTCACCTTAACGGATCAATCGACATTTCGACAAGTAAATCTCCATTTCAGTTAATTTAAATTGATTGTGTGGGATGGTGCTTTGATCGAGTTCTTGATCGATCCTTTTTCTTGCTTGCTCAAATTCTAAACTGGGGAGACTCTGTTAGCATCGATCGATCAGGACTTCTTGCTGGCATTTAGAACAATGTATGATCGTTGTTGAATCTTGGATCGTTGCTTCCTTGGGAGATCAATTTTGATTCTGATACTGGAAATCTCTGCATCCATTTTATCTCAATAGAGATCGGACTCATCAGTTTCAGGTATTGACCTATCATCCTTTATTTTAAGTTCTTATTGTTACAACTAGAATTTATAGTAAGTAGTTGGAGTTGTGGTTAGAATGCAGGAAGTCGAGTGTTCGTGTCCAGTTTAACGTGTTCGAGTTCTGTTCATTTGATTTTTGTCAGCTAGCTTTGTTGTACTCGCATCTCGTGTGCATGGTTGAAGAATACAGAGTAGCAGAGAATTGGAGTGTTGTT